>JAJJMC010029784.1:12619931-12655042 GCA_023531435.1 Papaver californicum
ATTTTTAAAATTATTCAAAAATCATCTTTAGGTTATTTAGTCTTTTTTTTACTCCTGGAATTTTTTAGAGTTAGTTTAAATCATTATTTTCTAAAATCATCACCTTCACAAGTTCGAGAATCGAACCTTTATTTACCACTTCTAAAATTATATCAATTTTTGGCGCCGCCGACGCGGACTTGTTTTTAGGTTTAGGGTTTTAGATTTATTTTTAGGTTTTTATTTTTAGTTTTATTATTTTACTTTGTTCTATTTTACGTTTGTTTTGGTATTTTTCCTTTTGACTACAGGTTCGATTTTGGATCGAAAAGAGATTACGCCCAAGTTTTGGAGTTAAATCTAAAGACTTGGAATTAAAAAAAAGGGAAAAGCTTAAAGAACGAAAAAGAAGATCGAAGATTTTATTTTTATTTTTTTAAAATTAGATTTTTAGTTTATTTTAATTAGTTTTAATTAGTTTTAATTAGTTTAGAAAATTGTATTAGGGTTTTTATTAATTCTGTAATTTTTATTTTATTTTTGGACACTTTTGGACATTTTTAAACCCTACGGAAGGGTAATTTTGAATATCAAACTGTGTGCAGGGACGGACGACAATTACGATATTGTCTCGGCCCCTCGGGTTCGCACACTATTAAAAAGGATATTAGTGGCCCGAGTCGACTTCAACGGTTCGTCGCCCGTCTAGAACGGGAGGTAAATTTCGATCAACCCACGAATCTCCTGTCAGTGGGTTTTCTGGACGCCTTTGTATGCATATATGCTGAGGACTGAATACGGAACTTAATTTCTGCATAGTAAAGGGCAAGGCCTGGCCATACAAGATAAGGTTTCGGATTTCATCACCGTCTCCTTCTTGCCCGCCTTAGGAAAACGAAACCTACACGAACCTAAGCTTAAAATATTGACTAGAAAGAGACCGATAAGGTAACGAGCTTATAGGAAAATCGGTTGGAAGGACTGTATGGGTTTCCTTATTAGCTTAACTCAAAAAGCAGGAAGATTAGATTAAAGTTGATTAGAGCCGCCCTGTAACCCAGGGAAGCTTTGCCAAAGAGACAGGGGTATCAAAGCTCCATTGAGCTTCTCCTGTTTCTCTTCAACTTGATTTAACTCGGATCGCTCAGAGAGATTCGCTAAAATTGTAACCAGTTGCCTTCTAAAAGAATAGAAGCTGGTCTAGAGACAATCTAAGTGGAACCATCATGCTTGTTGTTTGCTAGATTTAGGTTTGATTTGGTTGAGTTAGGGCACGATTGTGTTTGATTTAATTTTTCATGCCAAGAACGCCCTTAAGGCGAACTTGGAATAGAGACTCTCAAGGTAGGTTAATCAGTGGAAGACTTGTAGTTCATCTAGACCTTGAGAACCCAACTGAGAGTGAACTAGTCACTCCTGAGACTGTGTCAGCAATGACGTCTCTGAAGGATTTGTTGAATACAACCCGGACCTCACGTCCATCTTGCATCAAGTTAGCCGCTACTGAAGCGAGCTACGAACTGAAACCAGGGATTATCCAGATGCTCCCATCATTCTTAAGAAGAGAAAACGAAAATCCCTATTTTCATGTTAGGGAATTCGAGGAAATATGTAGCACGATCAGAATTAGAGACTTGAATGACGAGTCTATTAAACTTAGACTATTTCCCTTTTCACTAAGAGATAAAGCCAAGTCGTGGCTGTATAGCTTGGCTCCTCAGTCAATTGAATCTTTTGCCCAACTTACTTCAGCATTTATTCAAAAGTTCTTTCCTAGGAACAAAATTTCGTCTGTTAGGCAGAAAATATGCACGTTTTCCCAGCTAGAGGAAGAGTCTCTGTATGTGTATGTAGAGAGGTTCAATGACTTATTGTCCCAATGCCCAGACCACGGAATAGAGGAATTAAGGCTAGTTCAAATCCTCTATGACGGTTTAGATTATGCATCTATAACCTTGGTCGAGTCTTTGTCAACCGGAGGGTTCGACAGTAAGACTCCTGCTGAGGCGATGAAACTTCTGAGGGACATCGCCGAGAAGACCCAGCAGTGGGAGAGTAATAGAGAGCCGAAAAGAACAATTCTTCTAGGAAGAGGAAATGTTAATAGGGTAGAAGGATCTTTCGATTCAAAGGCCCAAATAGAAGCCTTATCTAGAAGGCTAGAACTGGTCGAAATGAATCAAGTCAGTAGTTCAGAGCCCAACCAATTCGAAGAGCAGGCTTTTGCTCTTTATAATAACACTAGATTTGATAACCAGAGAAAGTTCGACCCATACTCGGAATCTTATAACCCTGGCTGGAGACACCACCCGAACCTTTCTTGGTCGAAAGGCCAGGCTCAAGGTCAGTTTAGTAATGCTAAAGGTCCTCCAGGCTTCAGTTATAAGAATTCGGCTGGTCCAACTCAGCCCAGCAATGATGAAAAGAATGAGCAGATATTCCATACCTTAGAAAAAGCTATTTCTAGCTTACAAAATTCAGTTAGTGACATTGCTGCGGCTCTGAGAGAGAGAGAACCTGGTAGGTTCCCTAGTCAACCTCAACCAAATCCAAGAGGAGTTAATGAAATGTCGACTGGTGAGAAATCATCCAGTCATGTGAATGCTATTAGTACCCTCAGGAATGGTAAGGTAGTGGATAACAAGGTAACTAGGCCTGATAGTGAACAAACTGTAGTTCACCCTGATCCAATAGTTGAAGAGACTGATAAAGTCTCTGACGAACCTGAGGCAACCCCTCAGAGAACTGATTTCATGCCTAGAGCTTCATACCCAAGGTTGTTAGCACCTACTAGGAAGGAATCTAATTTTAACGAAATAATGGAAGTGTTTAAGCAGGTCACTATCAACCTTCCATTATTAGATGCAATTAGGCAGATTCCCCCCTATGCCAAGTTCCTTAAGGACTTGTGCACACGAAAGCGAAAGCATAGTGTGCAAAAGAAGGCCTTCATAGCTAGCCACGTAAGTTCCATTCTACAGGATAGTACAACTCTTAAGTACAAAGATCCAGGTTCCCCAACCATTGCTTGCACGATAGGAAACTACCGTGTAGAAAGAGCTTTACTCGATTTAGGAGCCAGTGTGAACTTACTGCCGTACCATGTGTACCTCCAGCTAGGACTAGGCGATTTGAAACCTACCCAGATGACTTTGCAGTTAGCTGATAGGTCCGTAAAAATTCCTCGTGGTGTCATAGAGGATGTTTTGATTGAAGTAGATAAATTTATTTATCCAGTGGACTTTGTTGTGCTTGATACCAAACCCGTGCCTGATCCAGAAAATCAGATACCGGTTATACTAGGTCGCCCGTTCTTAGCAACATCCAATGCGATCATTAACTGTCGTAACGGTGTCATGAATTTGTCTTTTGGTAACATGACGATTGAGCTGAATATCTTCAACATTAGTAATCAACCACTAGAGTTAGATGACCCCAGCTTAGAGAATGTCAACATGATAGAGACTCTGGTTCAGGAGTCATTACCAAACACTTTAATAGAAGACCCGTTAGAGAAATGTCTAGCCCACTTTGGATTAGATTTTGATGATAGGGAAATTAATGAGGTGAGTACTGTGTTAGACTCAGTTCCCGTGTTAAACACCAGCAATAGGTGGACACCTAAGTTCGAACACTTACCAGTCCCTAAGTCAAACCTAGTTCCTTCCCTTGAAGAACCCCCAAAGTTGGACCTCAAGCAGCTACCAGATACTCTGAAATATGTGTACTTAGGCCCATCAGAGACCTTACCTGTGATTGTAGCTTCAGATTTGGATATGGACCAGGAAAATAGGCTAGTAACCATGCTTCAAGACAATAAGAAAGCCTTAGGATGGACCATAGCAGATATTCGGGGAATTAGCCCAACAGTTTGTATGCACCAAATCCATTTAGAAGAGGAGTCCAAACCATCTAGGGAGATGCAGCGTAGACTCAACCCAAACATGAAGGAGGTAGTTCGAACGGAAGTGCTTAAATTGCTAGATGCGGGTATTATTTACCCAATTTCAGACAGTAAGTGGGTCAGCCCAGTTCAGGTTGTACCCAAGAAATCAGGTATCACTGTAGTCAAGAATGAGGATAATGAATTAATCCCAACCCGAGTGACCACGGGTTGGCGTGTTTGTATAGACTATAGGAAATTGAACAAGGCCACAAGGAAGGATCACTTTCCCCTTCCTTTTATTGACCAAATGCTAGAAAGATTAGCTTGACATAGCCATTATTGCTTTCTGGATGGCTACTCTGGCTATAATCAGATTGTTATTGACCCAAAAGACCAGGAGAAAACCATTTTTACCTGCCCCTTTGGCACTTTTGCATATAGACGTATGCCCTTTGGGTTATGCAATGCACCGGCCACATTTCAGCGGTGTATGATGAGCATATTCTCTGACATGGTGGAACGGTTTCTAGAGGTCTTTATGGATGACTTTTCTGTGTTTGGTTCTTCGTTTGATGAGTGCTTGTATCATTTGTCGCTAGTGTTAGCTAGGTGTAAAGAAAAGAATCTAGTACTCAATTGGGAGAAATGTCACTTTATGGTTAAGTCAGGAATAGTTCTGGGACACATAGTCTCTGCCAAGGGCATAGAAGTAGACAAAGCCAAAGTAGACATTATCAAGACTCTTCAGGTTCCTAGAACCGTCAAAGACATCAGGTCTTTCCTAGGGCATGCAGGATTTTATCGTAGATTCATCAAGGATTTTAGTCTGATTGCTAGACCTCTTTGCAACTTACTTGCAAAAGATACCAAATTTACCTTTGATGATGACTGTTTAGGAGCTTTTGAGAAGCTCAAGACCCTACTTACTACTACACCTATAGTTCAGGCACCTGATTGGACTCAGCCATTTGAGATCATGTGTGATGCATCGGACTATGCCATAGGCGTAGTCTTGGGACAGAGGATAGGCAAACTATTACACGTGATCTATTATGCTAGCAAAACCCTGAATGATGCCCAGTTGAACTACACCACCACGGAAAAGGAGTTGTTAGCCATAGTGTTCGCCCTAGACAAATTTAGGTCTTATCTCTTAGGATCTAAGGTTATAGTCTTCACAGACCATGCGGCCCTGAAGTACCTTCTGTCTAAGAAGGACTCGAAACCTAGACTGATAAGATGGATCCTGTTGCTACAGGAATTTAAGTTAGAGATTAGGGATAAGAAGGGTGCAGAAAATGTAGTAGCCGATCACTTGTCTAGGCTAGTCCTAGACACTCCAGACGATTCCCCTCCTGTGAGGGATAGTTTTCCTGATGAACAACTCTTTGTTGTTTCTGAGTCACCTTGGTATGCACACATAGTGAACTATCTTGTTACTGGTCGAATGCCCCAACACTGGGGTAGACAAGATCGTTCTAGGTTTTTAGCTGAGGTGAAACACTTCTTTTGGGATGATCCTTACTTGTTTAAGTATTGTCCAGACCAGATTATCCGGAGATGTATCCCTGAGACTGATCAGTCCAATATTATCTCCTTTTGTCACAATCAGGCTTGTGGAGGTCACTTTAGTGCCAAGAAGACTGCTGCTAAGATATTGCAGTGTGGATTCTACTGGCCATCACTGTTTAAAGACTCCCGCAGCCACTGTGTTGCTTGTGACAGATGCCAGAAGCTAGGAACCGTGACCCGTAGAAACATGATGCCCCTGAACCCGATTTTGATTATTGAGATTTTTGATGTATGGGGTATTGACTTTATGGGTCCCTTTCCTAGTTCTCTAGGTAATCTTTATATACTTGTTGCCGTAGACTACGTGTCTAAATGGGTAGAGGCGGTGTCGTGTAAAACTAATGACCATAGGGTAGTGGTCCGATTTTTGAATGATAATATTTTTGCACGTTTTGGTACACCTAGGGCTATAATCAGTGATGGTGGGTCACATTTTTGTAATAGACCGTTTAGTCTTCTGATGAAGAAATATGGTATAACTCAAAGGTGACCACCCCTTATCACCCCCAGACTAGTGGTCAGGTAGAGGTTTCCAATAGGGAAATAAAACGCATTCTAGAAAAGACAGTCAACCCAAATAGGAAAGACTGGTCAACAAGGCTTACTGATGCCTTATGGGCTTATCGTACTGCGTTTAAAACCCCAATAGGAATGTCCCCCTACCGTTTGGTTTTTGGCAAAGCATGCCACTTGCCTGTTGAGTTAGAACATAGAGCATATTGGGCTGTAAAACAGCTAAATTATTCACTTGACAAGGCAGGTGCTCAGAGGAAACTCCAGCTCAATGAGTTGGAAGAAATTAGGATTGATGCTTATGACAGTGCTAGGGAGTATAAGAACAAAATGAAACTCGTGCATGATAGAAATATTTTAAGAAAGTCATTTTCTCCAGGTCAGAAAGTTCTTCTGTATGACACACGGTTACATCTGTTCCCCGGGAAGTTACGCTCTCGGTGGACAGGTCCATATGTGGTTCGCACTGTTTTTCCTCATGGAGCTATTGAGATTGAGACTCAGGATGGTGGAAATATCACCAAAGTCAACGGTCAACGACTGAAACCGTTTTTAGAGTCTACCCCTACGGGTAATATTGAGGAGGTCCCTCTGGAGGACCCAGCGTACTCTGATTGACCATCAGAGCCGTTTGTGTATGTATGTATTAGATTCTTTTTACATCTTTATTTTTCTCTCCTTAGAAGGATTGCTACGCTTCATTCAGGTATTATCTTTCTGACTCCCTTACTTTTACTCTTTTGGTATTGTTCTTGACGTAGAAACATTGAGGACACTGTTTATTTTAAGTTTGGGGGTATTGGGAGACTTTTTAGGTTTAATAAGATTTGGAATTTAGAAGCATGTGAACAATTTAGGGTGACACTAACCACTCTAGGTAGATGGAAACTTAGCCATTTTGCTATAAGGATTGGTGTGCCCAGCTAGATGGTCTATTCATAAAAGAGACAGAGTTCAGGTGTTAGAAATAACATGATAGTTGTCACCACCATATCACGTTCTGTTTTATTATTTGCAATTTCGTGTTTCTCTGAGAGTATTGGTGGGTCCTAGCCTCGACGTGTTAATTAGCGCTGGAATGACATTTAGTGTGTTGAGATCATGCCCCAGTTTGAATAATATGTTATTGTTTTAGAGTTATGTGTGTGGTCCCCCTGTCTCCGTCGCCTAAGAAAGCGTGAAATGCAGGATCCATGGGAACACACATGTATTAAAAAAAAAAAAAAAAAAAGAAAAAAAATCGAAAAAAGTTAGAAAAAATTTGAGAAAAAAATAGTATTTGGTATTTTCAAGTTCTCCCTGTCTCCGTCGCCTAAGCAAGCGTGGAACGCAGGATCCATGGGAACTTGTAAATATTTTAGTTAGTAGTAACCGTTGAAAATAAATGGGGAGTATCTCGACACACTAGGTTTCATCTCGGTACTGACCTTCAGACAGATATGGGAAACATCGTTCGCCTCAGTCAACATTTGTGACTTTCTACAGTCTACGTTCATCTTCTAAGTCTTTTCATGTGATGGGTGGTTAGATAACTGTCTGAGTAGAACTCTGTTGTCTTAGATATGAATTTTAGTATGCTTGAGTTAACACTCGTGTACAGTGATTGGATTCATAAAGGGTAATGGTCCCTATAGCCGAATATCTGAGTAGCCAACTAACTAGCTTGTTTAGTGTCTATCCTTAATCGTTCACGTGTTGCTAAAATCTAGATCCAGGTTTTGTGGGTATACCTCTTGTAAACCCTCACGAGACAAAACTCGTCCACTAGGGACACCTAGGGGTTTAACGGCTTGCTGCATATGCTAAATGTAGTCGCGATTCCTGCGAAAGTGAGTTAGGATTTTATTTTTAGAGTAATTTGCTCGAGGACTAGCAAAATAGTAAGTTTGGGGGTATTTGATAGACACATTTTAGTGTCTAATTTGCACCTTAATTTCTAGTAAGTTAGTATTCGATTTTGTGTCTATTACGTGTTTTATTGCTTTTGTAGGTACATTAGAAGAATAAAGATTTGTGGAAAAATTGGCTCAAAAAGTGTTCAAAGCACCCGGAAAAATGGATCAAGGCACCCACACTTTGGATTGGGGCACCCTTGGATCGGGATGGGCTGGATCGGACCAACTCAGCGGGTCAACTCGGCCCAGTCAACTCGGTCAAAGTCAGTTGACCGAGTCAAACCCAGTTGACCAGGTCAAAGCTTCATCGGCAAACAGGACTCAAATCAAATCGCAAATTTGATGGGATTTCAGCAAATTGATAAGTACCCAATCTAATTGAAGGTTCGTATAATCGATTAGAAGCTCTAGAAGCCGAAGATAAGGGCTGGAGAATCATGAATTTGGACGGGAACAGGAACATGTTTCGGTTTTGGATAACTATCGATTTCTCGTCAAATCACCGAGTTATAATGGGATTAGAACATCCTAGAAGACTCACAGGGCCTATATAAAGAGTTTACAATCTTCAGAATTAAAGTACGAAGCTCCAGAACCACTTTTGCTATTTTCCGTTCAAGTTCCGACATCGGCCGGTCACTGCTGCTGCTCCCGGTGATCGGTGTTCTTCACCATCGCCGCTGAAGAAGAAGACAGTGCAACAGTTTTAACTGTTGCTGTTTCAAATCTGTCTGTTACCATTTCTTCTCTCTTTTGTTGCTTGAAACCGTGCTGTAACAGTTGAACCCTGTTCCTGTGACGTTTATACCCGTTGCTGTTTGGCTGTTGCACTATTATTTCACCTTGTAATCAACTTTTTGAGCAATGAAATCAACTTTTGAGCAATCTTTTTCCACCATGAGCTAAGTCTATTTACTGGGATGATGGATAAGGTAATTTTCTCAATTTTATGTGATTTAATTATTTTCTCATAATTATTTATAATTCTTTTATCATTAAAATTGCATAGTTTTGAATAGTAAAAACGGTTTTCTTTCAACAGTTGTGCTTTTGCTTGATGGATTATGCTTAGTTAATTAATTTTGATAATCCATGCTTGTGATTTACCTCTGTTTGTTAGCATAACAAACCAATTTTGGCAATTATTTGGGCTTCAATTAATTTAAAAAGAATTATCTGATTAATCACATAGGTTGTTAGAATTACCTGATTCCTGATTCCTGGTATTTTTAAAATTATTCAAAAATCATCTTTAGGTTATTTAGTCTTTTTCTTACTCCTGGAATTTTCTAGAGTTAGTTTAAATCATTATTTTCTAAAATCATCACCTTCACAAGTTCGAGAATCGAACCTTTATTTACCACTTCTAAAATTATATCATTTGTCCTTGGACAAAATTGGTTTTCAACTCTGCATCAGTAGATTTGGAACAATCAAATATATCTGGAAATCACAATGAAATCTTGATCACTTGGATGAAATATAACTTAGATTATAAGTTTGAACTCAGAGTTTGCATCTTACGGAATACATGGAAAATGAGGAATGATATGATTTTCTTCAATGCAAATTTTTATGTAAATCTCATTTTTAGGAATGCTACTCAAGATTTCAAGATGTGTACTTCTGATTTACCCAGTAATATTGTGTCAAATGATTGGGAAATCTACATCAATAATGGACTCTTCCTGGAATTTCATATGTCAAAATAAACGTAGATGCAACTTTTATTCCCAACAGTGGAGGGCTGGAGCCCTTGCTCAAGATCATATGGGGGAGTTTTGGGGTCTGGTTCTATCACTTTCGATGCAACTTCTCTTCTTTTGTAAGAATCTTTAGCGTGCAAATTAGGAATTAATTGGCAAGAAAACTACGTTTTCTTGAAGGATGCTACTAATATGATGCTACTAATGTGCAAATTAGGGATGCTACTAATCTGACCAAGGCTGTGCTGGGTGATTGAAGGATATTCCTTGGGGTATAAGACCAGTCACTTTAGAAATTGGAGATTCAGTTACTTCTAGTGGATGTTAAATTCTAATTTGTTTCGAAAAATATTAATTTTTTTGTTCACTCAGTTATGCCAATATACCATGCATGATAATGTAAATAGTTGGCGGAATGCTAATTCTCCACCATGTTATATCTCTTCAAACCTCAATTTAAATGAGGCAATTTAATAAATTGAGGGCTCTTTAGCCCCTCATTCATTCAAAAAAAAGAAAGAAATACAATTTGCATTATACGCAAGACCATTTCTCGATTCATACTATTTCTTAAGAAAACTCTAATTATTTTCAATAGCCCACATGAATCATACATGAATAAACACCCAGACACTAATACAATTCACATATTACACATAAGACCCTTTTCTCAATTCTGATGAAAATAGAAAACAGTCTTTGGAGAATTTTCTCTATATTTTCACATATCTTGAATACATGGATTACAAGGCTACTTATATATGTACAACAGTTCCTAGAATATGAAGATATTAACAGTAAGAAATTACGGATATTATGGAATTTGATTCCCTAAATATAGTCATTTCCATATTAAAATTTCTAGCACCCCCTCAAGTTAAATAATAGGATCACCAATATTCATCTTGCACAAAACCTCTCTGAAAATCCTCCCATTTACGGCCTTAGTGAGAATATTTGCTAGTTGATCTTCAGAACGTACAAAAGGAAGAACGATAATCTCATTCTCCAATTTCTCCTTGATAAAGTGACGATCAACCTCAACATGTTTCTTGCGGTCATGATGTACTGGATTCTCTGAAATACTAATGGCTGCGCGATTGCCACACATCAACTTGCATGCTCCTTTCACCGTAAACCCAATCTTTTCTAGCAACTTCCGTAACCACAACACCTCTGTCAGACCTCGAGTTTTCCCTCAGAGTTCCGCCTCATCACTTGAAAGTGCCACAACCTTCTGCTTCTTAATCTTCCAGGTGACTAAGTTCCCTCCAACTAGAGTGAAGCAACCTGAAGTTTACCTCATGTCCATCGGACTACCTGCCGAATCGACATTTGTATATGCTTCTACGTCTAAGTGACCGTTCTTTCGGAACAGAACTCCACTGCATGGAGAACCCTTCAGATATCGAAGAACCCTCAAGGCATGCTCCATGTGATCAGCTTGTGGCTCATGCATAAACTGACTCAGAACACCTACTGCATACGCAATATCATGCCGTGTGTGAGAAAGGTAAATCAGTTTCCCTACCAGATGCTGATATCGAGTACGATATGCCGGTTCTGCCCCCTCTACTATCTTCAATCATGATTCACCATAATAGGTGTATCTCCAGGCTTACATTCGAGCAAACCTGTCTCAACTAAAAAATCCAGTATGCACTTTCTTTGAGAAATGAAGATACCTCTTTTTGAACGTAGTACCTCGATCCCCAGAAAATACTTGAGCTTTCCCAAGTCATTCATTTCAAAATCCCGAAATAAATTCCGCATGAGCTGAGATATCTCTTCAGAATCATCTCCTGTAATAATCATATCATCAACATAGATAATCAAACATGTCACCCGGCCTTTTCTTCTCTTGAGGAACAATGTATGGTCTTAATTGCTCTGCCTGTAACCATACTTCTTCATAACAACTGTAAACCTTCCAAACCATGCCCTAGGTGACTGTTTCAAGTCGTATAACGCCTTCTTCAATTTACATACATCTGAATCTCGAAATCCTGACTTGCAGCCCGGAGGTGGCTCTATATAAACTTCCTCTTTCAAATCGCCATGCAATAATGCATTTGTTACATCAAATAGATGGAGTGGCCAATCACAATTGGCTGCTAGTGAAAACAAGACTCTGACAATGTCAATTTTAGCAACCAGAGAAAAAGTTTCTAAATAGTCGATACCGTATGTCTGAGTATAGCCTTTAGCTACCAATATCGCCTTGTACCTCTCGACTGATCCATCCGCACGGTGCTTCACAGTGAACACCCATCGACATCCAACTGCTCTCTTTCCATGTGGTAGAACACACTTCTCCCAAGTCTTGTTCTTTTGTAATGCCCCCATCTTTACTTTCATAGCCTGACACCACTCTGGATTCTCAAGCGCTGCCTTTACTGTTCTAGGAACCTCCTGAGTGTATATAGCTGCAACATCACAGAAATAATAGAATTTTGTATATGCTACTGACCCAACATCAAAAGCATAAAATTCATATTTTTATATTCCACAAGAGAATTAAAATATCAAACGCTTGCTATAGGCATCTCACACTGATCATGTACTCTCTCTGAAAATACTCATATAATATTAAAGCCTCACCCGACTGAGCTCTCAATATTCTACATACAACATTAGTATTGTACAACTCAGTACTTACTCCTCTACAATGATAAGGCGGTTCCTAGATGAATTAATCACTAGCATAGAGCAACATTGTCCTCAAAATATTACTAGCGTTGATCGTAACTCTTTTCCATATGATTTCTGACTATACAGAATAAACGTCCAGAACACCTATTTGTTTTTGAGTGGATGCCAATGCTCCTAGATAGATTGCCTACTAGTATAAAGCAAATTGATTCCTTGTTATATTCTCGGTTGAATTTATAGAGTGAATTTACATGAATATTCAAAACTTGATTGAATAACATTGATTTATCAAAAGATATGACAAGTCGTGCGCGAATGCACTTAGTCGAAGCATCACACCTTCGTGAAACGCTAAGTCATCGCCATTCCAAATGCAAAGCTAAAGCTCCAACAATGATTGGTCGAGATTGAATAACACATTCCCAATGTTGGTTGCATCAGAAATCTCAATATTGGTTGAAGTATGACAAAACCCTAACATTGGTTAATACCCAATTTCTGACATATCATCGTAATCATCCTACCAAAAGGTGGCAATGGGTATGGAATGGGGAAAAATGTTGTCAACAACATATGTTCCTCTATGTGCCTACTACAAGATACTAAAAGTGAATCTCATTCCAAGCAACGGTATAAGAGGTATGACCCAAATCCTAGACGAACTATAAGCTGAATTTTAGGTAAAAAGTTCCTGGAAGGTTACTGTTTTCTCCGTTTGACGACCGAAACGAGATCAAAACCTAAATCCTTTCGATCAAGGATGTAGCCAGTGATTTCAAGATTTCGAATTGGAGATGATCATCAAAAATGAACATTGTATGAAGAATCTACAACGTTTTTACTAAAGAACGTCATATCTGAAATTTTTGGGCATAAGGGCCAACACCCATGGATGAAAATAAAAATAATGGTCTTCAAGGGGTCATGCTCAAGACACTTCTGAGGCAACTGATGATACTAACACTTCTGAGGAAACTGATGATGCTAACACATCAAGGGGTCATGCTCAAGATGACGATGAAGTTCGTATTCTCGTTGATCGTCAACAACCCAACTTCGTCACTCGTGAAGATTTGGAACGACTTCTCTAGAGTAGCAGAAAAGAGAATTCGTCTTTTATTCATCAACATCAACCCCCTTATCCTTCTGAAATACATAGGATTCCTCTTCCCAGGGGATATTCATCCTCTTCATTCTCACTTTATGATGGAACTGGGAATGCTCATGAATACATTTCATGATTTTTGGAGTCACTAGGGGAATATAAATACAATCATGTACTCCGCCTCAGAGAGTTCCAAATCTCCCACTTAAAATCATAGACTTGGTAAAACAACATCGTACCAGGGAGCATTGTAATTTGGTATGAAATGGTTAACGCCTTTTACAAGAAATAATTCTTCGTATCAGAACAAATCACTCTCTCTGACCTAGGAAGGATGTTCCAGAAGACCAATGAACATCCAAACGATTATGGTTAAAAGTTCAGAGTCCAAGTCTTGGATTGCCATGATCCAAATATCACAGAACAACTACTTGTGGATTTGTGCATCAACGAGATGATTCCTATCTACATAGTATTGTAACCTACGTTTCCAAACCTTTTCAGAGCTCCATAAAGCAGCCATACGCTCTGCTACCACAACACTTGCCTTGATGGAAAGAGCCAAATCCGTCAAAGTCGAAGATCCACGTGAGACTCGTAGCAACCGACGTCTCGTCAACAAGCAATACAATCTTAGACCATCTATAAGATTTGTTACTGAAGGGAACAAAAGGAAATCCACCCCTCCAGAAGCACAATAGCCCGAACATGCAGCACCATCCCCAGTTCCAGTACCACAAGCATGGATCCCGCAGAGAACAAACCAAGCCCAAGCTGCACCGATTCCAGCTCAATGTCAACAACAACAAACAGGCGAGAAAGGGTCATACACACCAGAACTTTCCTCTCCCAATACAGAAGTAATCGAATTGATGGAAGTATGAACTCAAGATAGTGCAATCAAGCTACCTCCTGTCATACGACCACCGACTAAAAAGGAGATGGGGGATCGATTTGTCAATCACCCAACAAGCGACTGCAATGGTCTGAAAAACATCTTCAAAGAGAAGGTTAAATCTGGTGAACTATACTTGGGGACCGAAGGAGTATATAGAAACCTTCTCCCAGTCAGAGCATTCACTTCATCTGAAGAAACGATCAATGAAGCAGTTCAATCCTTGATAAACCATCTATGTGAGTTGCTCTACCTATCGTAAGCACAACAAAAGACATGTTTACCACTCACATCCACGTTGTTCCGGGAAATCACATATCTTTTCCATAAATACCTTCTGAACCACCAGTCCCAGACAATGAGTTGTACAAATGGGGATTGCTTGCCATAATCAACCTAAAATGCAGTGAGTTTGAAATATCAATGATTGATGCTGGCACCGCCATCAATATCATCCCTCTTAAAACACTCCGAGCCGTTGGAATCACTCGACAAGAGGCTACTCATGCTCCTATATCAATCAGGGACCATGAAGGAAATTCCAAGAATGCCTATGGACGCAGCACTCTGAAGATGAAGATGGGTTTTACCTGGACAGAAATTCAGTTTTACGTAATCAATGAAGACCCAGGATACGATAATGATCCTTGGACGAGCATGGATATATGCCGACAGGGTAATTGCTAACAATACACCTTTATCGGCGTACCTCTCTGATAAAGAAAATCCTAATCCAGAGTACTTGGTAGACGATCCATCCTCATGCTACTTGGAGGAATTTTAAACTCTGGTGGAGTTAAAACGGGATCCCTGAGAAGACGTAAAATCGTATGTCAAGAGGTTCCGCTCACTCCATTCACATCTCTTAGTTTCCCATGTGCTCTTCTGGCATGGGGTTTCAATTTTGCTAACAAAGTACCACTACTATTGTGAGACGTTATGAATGGATAAGTTCTCCTATACAAAATTTTACTAAGTGGATGAATTCAACTCCTCCACAAATCAAGCATCGTATTGGGACATTCTCTACTGAGATGGTGTCCAAGCATGGCAAAAAAATATCTCGGATATTTTCCAGTGATGTTGTAAGAATGTGCACATGTATTATAGAACCATCATGAGGAATTTCCAGCACACACTCACTCATGAAATGCAAACAAATTGGTTAAAGAACCAGCAGACTAACTTACAAAGGTGAATGGATCAAATGCTACTTCATTAGCACCAAAACCTTTGTTCCTTGAGATGACGAGTATCTTGATGACTACATACACTGATTCAGGACCCAGTCGACCAGAATATAACTGAACTACATTAAGTAAATCTTCATTATTCTTATGACATGACTCCTGCAGATGCAACGTCATTCATTCATGGATGTCACGAAGCCTTTCAACATATATCTTCCTATCAAATGAATGAACACCTCTGGGCTACACTTGAGGACTTGATATTGTTGGGAAGATCATTTCAAATCCATTTCAATCAATGTGAACCACGTAGTAAGTCATTGAAACATGATATGATGTCATCAGTGGAACCTCTCTACATCACAAACTCCGTACGACTGAGAAACTTCCTCTCCTCACCGATCACATCCAGGGTGGAGACTATATCGTTGCTGCTACCATCTGTCGCAACAATGTCCATTCCCTGACGAAGCTATTTTACATCAAAGTCATAGCATGTAATAACTCCAAGGATCACTAAGTGAGGATCAGAATTAAGACTGACACTTGCCGTGGTCTTAGCATCAATAATGGTCTCTGGAGAAACACCAGTCGTGGTCTTAGCATCTACAATGATCTCTGGAGAAAATCCAGCCGAGGTTTCAGCACCAACAATGGTCTTAGGAGCAACATCCTCATGGTCGACTTCATCAATTATCCATTCTCTACGGCCTCAACCTGGAAATGTTAATCGATGGATCAAATTACTCCAAGCACAAAGGATTCATATCAAGACGAGTAGACTTGAGAACATATTAATATATAAACTTTTTTCAAGCTTCCACAACGGACGGGCACAAGTCAAAATCTTCTACAAGATGTTCTCATGACCTTTAAAGATAAGATACAACACACTTTAGGCCATTGATTCAGAAAAACGTGTCAATGGGTGTGGAATGGGACAATGCTTCCTTAACGAAAGATATTTGTCTATATCTCTGCTACAACATACCAAAAGGGTGCATCAATCAGACATACGAGCAAAGAGATATTGCTTCTACACTCTAGTCCATGGAAGCTGAAAATTTGCACCGGATTACAAGTTATAAATGTGCACGCATGGTTTACTGACCTAGACAACTCCAAATCAAGTGATTCTTTTTCATATGATAGCTTACTCTCTTAGCTTTAAAAGTTGGGGTCAAGCACCGAATTCCGGCATCAGATAAAGTTTCTACAGCTTCCAGAGTGAACGACTGTTTTAGGGTGAAAAAAAATGTACTAAAATCGTACTTTCAAGTAGGTTCGAGAGATCAAGCTCGAGCAGGACGAGCATAAACCAAGAAATGGTCGTTCACGTCCTGCTTCAATTATAAAGATGGAAAGGATTTGGTAGGTCTCAAGAAATGACAGAAACTGATGTATTACAGAGAAGCACACTACAAAATTTGTACAATATGACCGAGTTTTGAGATTAAAACGAGGCACTTAGACTGCATATATTTCCCTAATTTTTGGATATGAAGTACCCATTTTTGTGATGATTGATCTGTAAAAATTATAAAACAAATGGATCATGGTAAGTGCTCCAAATAGGGAACTTTTTGCAGTTATGTCTGTCAGAATTTAGTCTCGCTGGTGCATATAAAATCAGGTGTATTTTGATATTTAACCGTTGCTTTTCTTTAAAAAATTTATACACTATCTTTGTTATAGTTATGAATGTGTGGTAAAAATTTTGTTTCATGATTTATGATTGAAGTGATATCTTATGAACTATGAAAACCGAAGTCTATTGAGCGTTCATTTCCTTGTGAATATATCAAATGATTTCATGTTGCTTGGTAATTCATGATGCCTTATACAGTTGGTAAAGGTTATAGACACACTGATTTTTGATGATGATTATGATCATGTTTCTCTCTACCATAGAATAGTTGTAAAACTTATTTGGATTAACCATTTAATTAGATTAAGTCTATTATTTTCTAAAATCATTATCTTCACAAGTCTGAGAATCGAATCTATTTTACCACTATATAAAATCATATTAATTTTTGGAAATAGTATTTTGTTAATAGTATGAAGAGAATTGTTAATATTTTGTCTCATTCTAATTACTGATATAAAGTGTATGAGTATTTTCTAGAGCAGACCTACAGTACATGATGTGCTTGTTAATATTAACTTTTGCATCTTATTGAATATAAATATACATGATGTGTGAACTTGTATGTTGCTAAGTGGTTAGCTTATTGATTTCAGTTGTGGACTGTAACTAGACAATCATAATAGGAAGATGATACGGTATTGGATTGATATGTGGTGTAGTTAGCCAATTAATTGTCTTTAGTTTTTCAAAATTAAATTTATCCAATTATGGGTTTCTTTAAGACATGTTTACAAACAAGTCATTGGGGCATGAAAGTATGTTTTGGATAAAGTCTTTACTCATATTTGGCTTAAGTTTTTACTCATCCGTAGAAATCTGAGTTCTTTTATATGTTTAACTTCTTTGTAAGTATAATATAAGAGGATTTGTTTTATTCTTACATGGCGAGTGATGTGTCTTTTCCTTGGGTGTAGTGTATAAGTGTTGTTTAAGTTCTTGTTTTATATTTAAATTACTGGGCTTATGCAACCTAGTTTGGAACTGTATACAGTAAAAGCTCTCAAAAAGTAGTGCTGAAATTGGTGCGAGGTTAGGTAGCTCATCATTCTACCCGGAATTTGCGCAGATGAAACACTCTAAACGGACAATTTAAGGTTTGGTGCCTCACTCATGGATATTGAATGATCAACAACTCTAATACTGTATTCTCAACCGGCAGTTTAAGTCCATTTTTGTCAGCTCTAGCCTCTCAACAACTAAGTACTTCGAATATAGTTCTCTAATACTTCTAAGTTCAGTTATTTCGGTTAGAACTCCGCATGTAAACGTAGCAAGAAGTATACTAAGTGACTCTAAAAT
The DNA here is from genome assembly GCA_023531435.1 of Papaver californicum. Taxonomy (NCBI): domain Eukaryota; kingdom Viridiplantae; phylum Streptophyta; class Magnoliopsida; order Ranunculales; family Papaveraceae; genus Papaver; species Papaver californicum. The sequence continues at coordinate 12,638,275 of JAJJMC010029784.1, forward strand.
ATCTAAAAGTTGGAGGTTTTCATGCAAATAATTTCGAAAAAGTTGAAAATTTTCTACCTAAAAAGTGTATACTTAAGAACTCTATATGCTTACACTCCCCCACACTTAAACTTTACATTGTCCTCAATGTAAACTAACTCATCCAATGTAAAATCAAGATGGGAAATCCTAAAATGATATAAAACAAGCAATCAAAAACTAAAAAGATAAGGTGAAAAAAACAAATCTGATGGGTTGACTCCCATGAAGCAAATGATAGTATCATATAGCAATAGCCGGAACAACTGTGGGTCATCTGGATCAAATAGTGTTATCACCAGTAAAAGGAAACTGCAACAAGCCAAGAAAAAGAACAAACCGAGCACACCCTTATCTAGTTTTCTGTTTAAGACAACTACTTCTAGATGTGGTTCAGGTTCAGGCTCTATAAAAGGATCTAGATAAAATATTTTCATGGGATGGATTTCCTCGTAGGCAGGATCAAAAGGGTCAGGTTGTAGAGTCTGGAATAACTCAAGTAAGAACTTAGACGCACATAATAATAACCTGAATAATTGTGGATCCTCAAAGTCAATATGATTTGACTCACACAGTTGATTACTATGAAATTGGTCATTCTTAAGCAAATGTGTCGATTTTAGTCTCCTAAAGTAATCAGGCTTAGTCTCAAAACTTAATAACTGACACATTTGAAATTCATACGTTCCCACATATGGAAGAAAACATTTTGGTGGGAAAACAAAGTCAATCTTGGTATTATCGCCTAGGTAAACCACATCGACCAGAGGTTGGACTTTCTAACAACTGAACTGTTTTCTGGACATTAGGTTCAAGAAATGTAGTTTGAAGATGATCTTGCAAAATAGTAGAGGTGCATATGTCAGGTCCCAAGTTAGGGACCTTTCTAAGAGTCAAAGGTAGGGTACAGGGAGATTGATAATCACCCTCACACTTAGAATAATAATAATGTCCGTAATGTCCAAAACTAAAAGAAAATTACAAAAATAATCAAAAATTTCCTAATACAGTTTTCTAAATTAAATTAACTAATAAAAATCCTAAAAAGTAAAAAATTAACTATTTGTCTTCTTCTACGTTCGTTCAGCTTTAACTTTACTCCAAGTCTTTTAATTACCAAAATCTTTGGCTCAATTTCTTTTCGTTTCCGTTCCCAAAACCTGCAGCAGAAGATAAATACCAAAAAGCGTAAAAGCGAACAAAATAATAAAAATCTAAAAATAAAATCTAACCTAAAAAACAATCTAATCGAAAAAAAAAACTCTCCGGCAGTGGCGCCAAAAACTTGATGCGTCGGAAGACCGACTTTGTTTTACCGCAAGCGCACAGTGTCGAAAGATGTAGACAAGAGCAAATACGGTTCGTTCCCACGAGGAGTTTGGATTAAAATATATTTTTTTTAGGTTTTTTTTATAAAGAATTAAATTAACTAATGAATTAAAATTATTTAATAAAGTTCTAAAAACAGTACGAGAAAAATGTTAAGGTTCCGGGAATCCGTTGTAGGTCAGGGTTTAATTGTGTTCGTCACATAGGGTCTCAATTTTACGCATGTACAGTATCAAATCTAGCTACTAATACACGGAAGATTTTTAATTAAGCACTAAAGAAAGAATTTTCGGAAAGAATTGTTTGTTCTCAACCTAAAGTAGAATTTCGAAGTACTAAATATATGGGGCATAAAGAGTCAAAGAATATTCATAAAACGATTTAATACGAGGTTTCAACGAGTCCTTCTACTAATCAAACAATGAAATATACGTGGTGGCATAGAACATGAAAAATCATCGAGACGGTAAAACGTTGAGAGAGAGACAAATTAATAATATTTAGTTCATATAGTTAAAAACCCTAGTTTCGAAACACAAATAAAAACCATCTCTACAAGTTCATCATTTCGCCCTAACAAGAGAATTAGCCCAACATGGCTTTCTCAAAAGCCATAAAAATTAATTATGAAAAATAAACTAACCCTTTTCAGTGTTCGTCCGACTTCGTCAATTCTGTACGAAAGTCTCTTGTACGTGAAACTGTACTTCAGTCCGTCTGTGAAGGTCTCTGTATATGAGGGGTATGTGCACGTCCGAGCATCCAAGTATATCCCATATATCTACGTGAGGGTCTTCTATTTATACAGAGAAGTCACTGCATATGCCTTTGTTTTGGAGTTTCACCTTAATTAGGAAACTTGTTACCCCACCGATCACTTTTCTTTCACTGTAAGAAACGGATTCAATCACCGCCTATCTTAACTGATTTCCGTGTGAAACTAGGCTTGGTTCTTGTTTAGATTGCCGCTCAAGTTTGTCTTTCCATATAGAACCAACACTTCACCTCAATCAACGATTGCCAACTGTGTTCTCAAACTGACTCCCACAGACTCGAACTCAACAGCCTCCAGCAATGTCTAACATCCTGACCCATAACACCATCCCATCTTTCTATTCTTGACTATTCTTACAACTATGATCACCATGAACATCCTCAAACCACCAGCTTCTCTCTCGACCTTTGTCTGCCCTGAGTTACCATAGTTCGAGTTCTATTCGCCATCATCGCTTCCATCACAAAGTCACCATCACTCCTAATTCCATTCACTGTCAGCAGCTTCATCGAGTGCCATGAACTCATCTCATCAGCGTACACCATTGTCTCTGGCAGCTCGAGTCCTTCTCAGGTTCTTCAACTAAGCTACCATTGTCATTAAACATCACAGTTAACATCTCATCATCATTAGCTATCAAGATAATCAACAACCACCATCTTCAACTCTCACTGCCTTCATCACTCCAATATGCTTTACCATGATTGTCGTCTCTAACCAATAATGGCAGCAAGAAGCAACACCTTCTCTATTATCCAATCAAGAGTCAGACAATTACGTAAGCTTCTTAACAGCTCCAAGCACTTGCTGCAACCTTTCAAAATCGATATCAACCATTAACAGTCACCATGATCATCATGATGATCAACCACAGCCTCCTTTCATGTCTTTTATCATCACTGCCAACAACTATCACTCACTTCCAATACCAGTAAACACCACAGTAAACCCACCTTCAAGATCATTAAAGCCCCGACAACAACCTCCGACCATGTTTCTGCTCGAGCTGTTCACTGATCTTCGCTAATCGAAATTCTGAAGATGAATAAGGTACCCTTTATCTTCAGAATGGGTGCCTTTAATGAAATTCAAAACTCGGCAGCTCTGAACGGAATGGTTGGTGCCATTAACAGTACCCAATCAACTGTCAGTCTCACAAAACTGACAGTTGAAGTAATACGGGCTACCCCTTAACCTACGACTGGGTGTAAATATCCGGTCACTTTGAAATGACCATTTTACCCTTTATTCTTGTTTCGCTCATAACTTCCTCATACGAAGTCGGAATGACTTCGTTCTTTAGCCGTTGGATTCGTAATAAATTTCTCTACAAGATGGAGGGTAGAAATCCTGGAATGGACTGAGCTCTACTGGGTCTTTGGCAATTCTTCTCTTGTAAAGCTCCATTTCGCTTGTTTCAGAGACGTAACCTAATAAAACATATAAACTAGAAAAGTAATACTAACACACGGTAATTCACATAAAATCTAGCAAATAAGTATAAGGAAATGATACTTAAAATATATAAATTATGCACTTATCATCTTGTTATGAATAGATGAGAATCATGTATTTATAGTTCAAAGGAGACACACTGATTTCTCGTAAGTCGTGGAAATTAGGGAGAGGTGGAGAAATGAGGATTGTGGAGATTGTAGTGGGGTGGTGTCTGGTAAGTAAGGAAGACATGTCTGACCAGTACTCCTCATCCTCTCAACTTCTCTGTAACCACCAACTACTTGTTACCTTCTTGTTCGTGGAGGTGGTGTCACCACCCACGATTGTCGTAGACCGCCACACCAATACCCCAATGAGAATCCCCTCATATGTTGTATTTGATATCTCGTGGGAATAATGGAGTCATAAGCCACTATTGTTTTGATTCAGTCAAGTCAAGTCGAATGACTTGCTAAGTCGTTGAGGCAAGTTGTGCTACTCACTGAATTTATAATTAGACTGATTAGTATCGAGTCTGGGAAGTTCATTGTTCACGTAGCTTGGAAGTAACATGGCATATTTAATGGCTAAGTATTAGTTCAGAAGTGACTTATCGTAAGTGTGAGAGGCATTTGAGGTCAAATATTGTAGAGGCTTCTAAGCAAGAAGACCAATTAGAAAACCATATAAGATTTGGTGTTAGACCAATATTAAGAAGAATGTCGTATTGTCTAGAGATGTGCTAGATAGGAACATACTAGCTTGGTACTCATGAGGCTTGTAAGGACGCACCAGGTATGAGGGACCTGCAAGGGACCTGTTAGGCTTAGGGTCCTGCCAGGCTTAGGGACCTGCTAGGATCTAGAGAAGCGATGGAGCTAGGGAGGCGCTGTCCAAGGAGACCTGCTAGAGCCAAGCAGACATGCTGGATCCAAGAGGGCACTGGACCAAGAGGACGCTGGGACCAAGAGGACGCTGGGAGAAGGAGGATAAGGACGCAGGGACGCATTGGCCTTGGACGCATTGGAGAAGTTAGGGGCGCATAGGTCTTGTGGGATGCGCTAGCTACTATGGTACGTGTTAGGATTTGGCTAGGTAATATCGGCCACTAGGGGTTCCCTAGGCTAGCTGGGACGTGCTAGGCTGGCCGCTAGGGACACATTGGCCACTAAAGGCGTGTTAGGTTTTGCTAGAGACGCATAGGCCTTGCTAGAGACGCATAGTCTTTGTGGGCATGTTATGTAGAATGGGAGAGACGTGTTATCACTAGGAGGTGTACTGGCTGTTGGGACGTGCTAGCTTGGCAAGGGCGCATCGGAGGAAGCCAAGGACGCTGAAGCTGGACGCATAAGAGCTAGGGTGCTGGAGTTCTGTCCGTTACTCGGGGACGTGTCAGCTTTGTGGCGCGTCAACACTAGCCAAAATACTTGGACGAGAAGAATTGGCGCCTTTAGCGCTAGGGTTAGGGTCAACACTTTTAGTGCTAAGATCGAAGTGCTAAGGTAGTGATGCGCTAGATAAGGCCCCATCAGGTCAAGATGTGCTATCTATGACCATGTTAGGTCAGTTGGCCCTTCTCAGGTAATAGGGTTAGGGCCAGAAAAGTTAGCACTTTTAGCGCTAATGTAGCTAACTAGTGCCAGTGTGGTGCTAAGCCAAATAGCTAGTGCAAACTTGGCGCTGATAAGAGAGAAGGCTAGGGTTATCCTAGCTTAGAGGTTTAATATATTTTTATGGCATTGCTTATTGGTTGTGGCACATCCAAGAGGAGTGGCGCATAATTTATGGTTTATATTTAAGCAAAGTGCTAAAGTAACATATTTGAGCTTAGAAGAGCAATTTGAGAAGCGTTCATTACGAACGAAGCATTAAGCTAGAGTGTATTTTGGGGTTTAAGCATTAGCTATTCCAGAATTTAATAGATGTTCCCAGAACATCAATACGCACTCGAGGCAAGTTCAAGGAATTCAACCGTGGAATTTATGCGACTTGAGACTAGTTCGAAATGGCATAGATGTTATGAGTATTGAGGAGACTGCGAGGCCAGTTTAGAATGTTTGTAGTTTTTTAAAGAAGACTCAAGCTGCTCTATACTAGTGGGCAACCCATCAAGGAGCTTGAGACTTATTATTTAGACTACATGATCAATATAGAACACATGTAGCTATTTGTAGAGACTGTATTCTTAATTCTCTTGCGAAATATAAAATGAAATACAATATTTCATGTTCTGATGTGAAGTCAGAAATATGTACGCAAATATGTGCAGATAGTTTTATGTTCCTGCAACTAGTCAGAAGAGAAATTTTATAATTCTATCCCTTGTCAAAAATTCACCATCTACATTAAGTTCCCTGCTTAGTGAGGAACAATAATGTTGCACGTTAAACACTAGATGGTTACCGTATGCTTATAATGATTATATATAAATAATTTAAATTTTAAGAGTAGAAGAAGATATACTTAGCTTCTGACTTCTATATACTGGGAGAAGTTCCCTTAGCATGAATCATGGTTGGGTTTAGTAGATATCCACGTTCTTTCCAGGAATTTTTAAATTGTGATCCAAGGGAAACGTAGTTGTGTTGAATTTCTTATCCAGTCACGTTTGTTGAGCAACTACCAGCAGGGTCATAGAGAGTACATCTATGAGGAGCACCATTGGTTAGGGAAGAAACTTAGTTAGCTCTGTCTTACCCGATATTGAGATATTTTCCCTTTAGCGCGATACTTGGATGGGAATAGTAGGCGCCTCCGTTCCTACCAAGAATGCCAGTTTGTCGTGAGCAAAAGAGGGGATATGGTCGGTGTTTTCTTTATTTCTTTCTTTCTAAGACAGGTCTGCCTCATCTCAGATAGAGGATCAAGTCAGCTGGATCGATTCTTCATGTATGTTTCCAGCAAGAAATATTGTTGGCTTTGTCTCCTCCAGGCAATGTCTTTCATGCAGAGTTAAGCCTTAGATTTAAACTTCCTTGTAAGAAAGTAGTTGATTCTGGTGCTTGCTTAGATTTTGAGTATGCAGTAATCAAGTGCTAGTGATAGCGTCAGTAAAGTGGCAGTAGATAAAATATAGGACACCCAGAGACGATGCTTTGAGTTGTAGCTAGTAGCAGCAAAGTTGGAAATATTAGAAACCGACAGAAGAAGCTGATGGTAGATCAGAACTGCAGGTGAGGTTGGAGGTGGACTCCAATGCTCTTGTCGTAGAAAGGTTGATGAGGTCCTCTTGAAAGATGCAGTGCGACCTAACATAATAGTATGTATGAAAAGATAAAAGTCCACCGGGAAAATGAGGTCTCCATAAAGCCGAGTTTTCTGAATCCCGTTTGGAAACCCTAGTTTGCACATCATTCTCTTCTGAAGTTGTTGAAGTTTCATAGAATGCCGAATTTCAATATTTGACCCCGACTTTCGAAGCTAAGAGACCAAGATATCATATGCAAAAAGTATCACTTGATTCGGAGTTGGCTAAGTCATCCAACCATACGTAAACATTTGTGATTAGTAATCTCATGTGGGTTTTCAGATCTTGTATACTTTAGTGTAATATCCATATCTCCTAGCTTAGGTCTCCTATTGATGTGCCCTTATGGTATGTCATAGGAGAGACATAGACAAACACTTCTCGTGAAGGATGTTTTGACCCGTTCTTCACCGATTGTTATCGATTTCTGAATTTGTATATTGAAGAGGTAATGGTGGGAGCTTCAAAGAATAGATGAGTGGACCGAGCTGGTGTCTGAAGGTGATGTCTGAGATGTTGTCGTCGTACAGATGCTGGCTTCGTAAGGATGCTAGATCAGAGAACAGGACAGATACCAGGGAGCATGACTGGTACCATGAGACAGGACATACACCAGGAAGCATGACAAGCACCAGGAGACGGGACAGATACCAGGAGGACAAGGTGTGTGATTTTCTTCATGGTGAGCGTATTATTGGATTTCCGACAGGCAACTTGTAAACCAATATTCGAGAAGTTGAGAGGAGAAGCCTGAAACTGAGGCGACGGTGTCTTTGAAGTTATGAGCGGGAGATAATTATGGCTTCCGATCCCGGAGTGTGTTCAACAGTAGAATCATATGGTTAAAGTAAGTAGAAGCAACAAGGATAGAATTAGCTTTCTGGATGTGATCAGGTAAGAAGAGGAGGCTTCCTAGTCTTGTGAGTACTGATATGATGTCTTGTTGCTAATACCTTTGCTAATTAGACCTTCTAGTTGAAGGGTGGTTATTGTATTAAACTTTCATAAGTGAGGGAGTCGTCAGTCCCCAAGTGTAACTCACTTGGATCCACTACCTGACAGAAGATAATTTTACGACGTCGTCACAGGTTCATACTTCCAGGAATCTAAGAGGACATGGGAAATCATGAAAGATAGAGCCGTCCCCTGTTGTCATTGAAGCGCTAGGACTGAAGCGAGTATCTGAATTGAAGTTGAAGCCATCGTTGTAGCTCTGAGATATTGAGATGCAAAACCATTCTTATTTAATCTCCTTGAATCAAATTATAATATCATGACTTGATTAATTGATCTATTTATTTTATTTTTTATTTTCAGCTGGTACGTGTGATGTGCTCTTGAGTGGACACTACTCCTATTGCTTATGACAGTCTCCAGTCTATAAGAAAAGGATTGTGGATAATACTTCCATGTTGATGCTTCTGAGGCTTTAGGAGACACCGTGGATATTGAGGATGAAGACCCGGACGAGGCGCCCCACAAAAACTTTGTGAAGAATCTGAATCTACTGATATCGATGGAGAAGTAATCAATAAAGTAACGCCAGACTCCTTCGTTGTTTGTACCCATATCAAGTAAGTTTTTATTCCTTCTTATCATGGTGGAACATGTGAACTCTTCAAAATTCCCATATAAGCATAGCCATGCTCAAATTTACAAAGAATTTTATAGATTCCCGTCGCTAGAAAATTTCAGAAGTATAGTGCTTTGGAAAAATGCTCTAGAATCTTTGTATGACCTCATTATTTTGATGATTAACCTCTATATACTTATTAGTAAACAATGTCCTACATCCAAGTAGGAAGGAATCTAGGTTTTGAGCTTGTTTGGGGCGTCAAAACGACCAAACAGTAGAACTCAGGAAGTATTCGGGAAAATCCTGATAATTTTCAGACTAAACTCCGCTAGTCGTTTTTTCCATAACTCTTAGATCACTTTTCCGATTGATGTTCCTTTATAATACATTATAGTAGACAGAAATACAAACTTTTGATATAAGAACCATGCCCAGGTTTATCTCCAATTGTTGTCATCTTTAGAGTTTCTGAGAGGTAGTGAAAACGGTTTCTGGCCCGGTTTTTGTGAAACATCTTGTAATAAGTTGGGCTCATGAAATACCTCAAATATCGTTACATAATGAATGTGTGTGACGTTTTTGAATATGTATAGTAGTTTTTTTGGTCCATGCTCAAGAATTTCATATTTGGGATGTTTTTACCTAATATACCTGGATTCCCTCTACTTTAGGGGCGGAATAACCAAAATCAGATAGCTGAGCTTGTTAGAGAATGAACAAGAGTTACCGTTTATTTTGATGTGGATAGTGTACTTCCTCACTATGAAAACTATATGAGAGCTCCTCTTCGCGTGCTTGTTGAGGATGATGCTCCTGCTGACATCGATGTGCAGGATGGTAGTGTAGCAGGGGATGTGCTAGTTGAGTATCCTGACGCATGTATTGTTGTTGATTCTTATTTAGTAGGACCATCTCATGGTATTCAAATGCTTAAGGTTTGTTGTTCCACCCATTTATGCTGAAAGGAGATGGTCCCTCGGAGTGAAATTTCTGGAGTCATCTTCGAAGAATGGGAGGAAGTTGTAGACGACGTCGAGAGCTCTGGTCTGAATATCACATGGGTCCGTCATCGTCTGAGAGCCATGTAAGAAAATTTTGCTGATGTAGGTGAACTCACTAGGTTGGAGCTGATAGACATATTTTTGTGTCTAAATTACACTCGATTATCTATTTTGATAATGTTCGTTTTTGTACTTATTATTGTTTTTTATGTCTTTGTAGGTATTTTTGAGAAATAAACATTTGCGGAAAAATTGGCTCGAAAAGTGATAAAGGCACCCAGGAATAATTTATTAAGGCACCCACAATTTGGATTGGGGGCACCTCCCTTTGAATTAACGAAAATGGTGGGAAGAAACCTTCTTTACGTGAGAAAGCTTTTGTGTTGATTTGCAACCGAGTTTTAAGGAGTTTAAACGTGTTCTTTCTATCCCAAATTGTTTAAACACTCAAAGTATAACATAACACACATCAACAAAGAGTTTTAGCCGGAAAAAATGGTTGGTAGAATTGAATCTGGACGGAAAATGGAGTTTGGTTATGTTTCAGATATCCCACGAGATTTGAGTTTGATTTGGATTTATTTTTGGATCCTTATCGGTTCACAAGGGTTTCTAGGGTTTACTAACCCTATATATAGCTAAGAGAGTCGAAGGAAATCTTATCTCGAGGAGCACAGAGCCACCGTAAAAAAATCAGGAAGAAAAGAAGTTTTCTGCTGATGCTGCGAAGAGGAAGAACACGAAGAACATAAGGCTGAAGAGAATCGTCCTTTATTCTGTCGCTGTTTCAGTTGTAGCTTCAGCTGCTTCGGCAGTCTTATTTCTAATGCGGTAACAGTCCGTCTTTCTTTCCTGTTCTCTTTTCCTTCTTCTGTAACGCAGAACCACACTCTCTGTAACGCTTATAAGCATATCAGTTCATCTGTGTTACCTCTATTTCACCATTGTAAGCACTTTTTGAGCAATGAAAATCTATTTTGAGTGTGTTTCCATTACAATGAGCTAATCACTATCACTGAGGTGACAGATGAAGCCGTTCTTCCAATAATTAAGTGGTATGTTCTATTTTATTTATATTTATTCTACAATTCTTTTATCATTAATTGTTTGAATTAAAATTGAAAAAATGGTTTTTATCAAATAATTGTGTTTTCTTTTGATGGGTCATACTTGGTTTTAAAACTCTTGATGTCTCATGCTCTGGATTAATAATTATTCTCTCAAAAACCTATCTTTGGCATATTTAGATTAAATTGAAAATAAGGATTGTTAGATGTTATCACTGAAGTATTGGTGAATGGTGAAATTTTAAGCCCTAGTTTTTCTTCATCCATTTTAAAATAAAATTGTTTTAATTCTCTTTATTTTATGTTATTTAAAATTAGGTCTATAAATTAAATCTTCACAAGCCCGAGAATCAAACCCTTTTTACCAGTATATTAAAATCACATCAATTTTTGGCGCCGTCGATGCGGATTTGTTTTTAGGTTTAGAGTTTTAGAGTTATTTTAGGTTTTATTTTTATTTTTAATATTTTACTTTGTTCTATTTTACGTTTCTTTTGGTATTTATCTTTTTGCTACAGGTTTTGGATTTTGGATCGAAAAGAAAGTGAGCCAAAGACTTGGAATTAAAGCTAAAGACTTGGAGTTAAAAGTTAAAGCTTAAAGAACGAAAAAGAAGACGAAGATTTTTTTTAAATTAGATTTTATTTTATTTTAGATTTTATTTGTATTTGTTTTTCAGAAAAGTGTATTAGGATTTTAATTATTTCTGTATTTTTTTTTTGGACACTTCTTTTTGGACTTTCTTTTGGACATTTGGACATTTTATTACTTTTAAATCCTACGGAAGGGTAATTTAAATAAAAACTGCTACAGGGAAGGACGAAAATTACGATATTGTCTCAGCCCCTCGGATTCGCACACTGACCCAGGAGTCGGTGGCCCGAGTCGACTACAACCGATTCATCCCCCGTCTGGTACGGGAGGTAAGACTCGATCAACCCACGAATCCCCTGCAAGTGAGTTTACTGTATTCCTTCGTATGCATATATGTTGAAGAACTGAAAACGGATTTAATTTTCTAGTAAAGGGCAAGAATTGTCCATATAAGATAAGGACTCGGATTTCATCACCGTTTCCTTCTTGCCCACTTTAGGAACACGTTACCAAACGCGAACCTAAACCTTAAAATTGTGACTAGAAAGAGACCAATAGGGTAACGAGCTTATAGGAAACTCGTTCAAAAGGACTTTAATGGTTATTTTATTAGCCTAACTCAAGGTTCAAGAAGATTATTTTAAGTTGATTATTAGAATATCTACAATATAACAACAAGTAACAGTGATATTCTAAGGACAATAGTGCTCTATACTAGTGTGCAATACATCTAGGAGCTTTCAAATCATTATAAAGGGACAATATTGCTCTATACTAGTTTACAATACATCTAGGATATGTCCAATCATTACGTTTTTACCCGGGTAGAGGAGTAAGCACTGAGTCGTACAGTACTAATTATATATATTCATATAAAATATTAAAAGTTCAGTCGGGTGAGACTTTAATATTATACATGTATTTATACATTTACAGAGTGGCTACAGGTTCAGTGTGATACGTCAGAAACTCCATAGTCAGTTTGAGTTAATACTGATGTCGAGTGATCGCCTAAGGAACACTGACCGGTGAAGTAAAACTAGCAAGGTTGAAAGAGCATCATCTGGCTAGTTTATGATAATCTTGAATGAAATATGAATATGCATTGTTGTTGTTGTTTCTAGGAAGAGACTACCACTAATAATCAAAGTAATGATGTACCTCAAGTATCTTCAGAAGACGAGGATGAGAGTCGACATGATTCCGAGTCAAGTAGAGAGGATAATGACTCCAATCACAATAACATCAATTCTAACTTTTCAAATGGTTTGGAGAGCATCCAAGTGAGTGTTCATCTTGTATTATCTTCATAATAGCATAAAGTTGTCCCTCAACGGTAGAATGGATGAAAAATTATTGAATGAATGAAGAATTTCGTTATAGTTCGTCGTCAGAAAAAATTCAGATTTAGGGACTTCACTGAAAACGTCGTAAAATCTTCATACGGAGTCCATTTTTGAAGATATACCCCAACTTTTAAATACCCGGTGAATGATCTATCTCCTTATGCGGAGGGATTTGAGTTTGGGGCTCATTAACGGCTACAAAAAGACGAAACTGTAAAAATTCAAGAATAATTCAGGAACTTTTCATGCATTAGATAGTTTACCGTTTCGATCATATCTCTTAGCTACTTTATCCGATTGATGTAAAATTTTGATATATTATATAGGATATCCATATGAGAGTTTGGTATATAATTCATCACCAATTACTCCCAGCTCACGACTTTGTGCAGAGGAGTGCAGAATTGTGTTTGACAAGCTTAATGAAAAAATGTTATTATATGTCTTTAGATCATTTGCTTGTATGTCATCGGTTCGCTTGTGCTCTTAACCTATTGTTTGACGCATGAATCTGGTGCTTGCAGTACCATATTTGTTTCTATGAGTTGTGGAAACATCACTTCTGAAACTTTATTGGTCATGGGACCATGATTGAGGTTGCTCTCAAGAGTAAATGATGCAAAGACCATGTTGGTGTGTGCCAGTTCTAGAATGTCCTTCGTGGTGGATGGTTAGCATAGACGGTCCCAGTGTTGGTCACGTGATATTGGACTGTGAAAAAGATCGTCATGGTTAGTGGACCGTTAGTCCCCAGTATTATTAACTCCTTTTTCGTTCTTTCTTTTTCTCTTTTTCGTATATCTAGCAAGCAAGGTACAAAACTTGGTAAAAAGACCTAGGTGGGCCTAGATAGAGATTCTTAGGTGAAAGACTTGGTGGAAATACCTAGCTGAACGTCGATTGACTGTGAAGGTAATGAATCCCGTCTAGAATTTTCTGCTTGCATGTCCTTGTAGATGGTGAGTTTTTGACAAGGGCTAGAATTGTAAAATCGCCCTTCTTCCTAGTTGCAGGAACATAAAATTATCCGTGCATATTTGCGTACATATTTCTGACTTCATACCAGAACACGAAATATTGTATTTCTGCATATAATCCGCAAGAGAATTAAGAATACAGTCTTAACAAATACCTACATATGTTTTATACTGATCTTGAAGTCTAAATAATAAGTCTCAAGCTCCTAGATGAGTTTCCCACCAGTATAGAACAACTTGAGTCTTCTCTAAACAACTACAAACATTCTAAACTGGCCTCGCAACCTTCTCAATACTCATAACATTTATGCCATATCAAACTAGTCTCAAGTCGCATAAATTCCACGGCTGAATTCCTTGAACTTGCCTCGAGTGCGCATCGATGTTCTGGTAACATCTATTAAATTAGGGAATAAATAATGCTTAAACCCAAAAATACACTCTAGCTTAACGCTTCATTCACAATGAACGCTTCTCAAATTGCTCTTCTGAGCTCAAATATGCTACTTTAGCACTTTGCTTAAATATAAGCCACAAATTATGCACCACTCCTCTTGGATGCGCCACAACCAAGAAGCAATGCTATAAAAATGCATTGAACCTCTAAGCTAGGCTAACCCTAGCGTTCTCTCTTACCAACGCCAAGTTAGCACTAGCTATTTGTCTTAGCACCACATTAGCACTAGTTATCCACATTAGCGCTAAAAGCGCTAACTTTCCTAGCGCTAACCCTAGTACCTGAGAAGTGCCAACTGAACTAACATGGTATTAGCTAGCACATCTTGATCTGAGTGGGCCTTAGCTAGCGCGTCACTACCTTGCACTTCGATTTTAGGATTAAAAGTGCTAACCCTAACCCTAACACCAAATGCGCCAATTCCTGTCGTCCAAGTACTTTGGCTAGCGTTGATGCACCACAAAGCTGACGCTCCTCGAGTAACGGATAAAACTCCAACGCCCTAGCTCATATGCGTCCAGCTCCAGCGTGTCTTGGATCCTCAGCGTTCTTGGCTTCCTCCGCGTCCAGCTGCCAAGGCCGATGCGCCCTTGCCAAGCTAGTACGTCCAAACAACCTAATGTGCGTCCTAATGCTAACTGATAAGTGCATAATTTATACATTTTGAGTATCATTTCCTTATACTTATTTGCTATATTTTTGTGAATTACCGTGTTTTATTATTACTTTTATAGTTTATGTGTTTTATTAGGTTACATCTCTGAAACAAGTGAAATGGAGCTTTACAAGAGAAGAATTACCAAATACCCAGTGGAACTCAGTATTTTCCAGGATTTCTACCCATCATTTTCTAGAGAATTGAAAGGCAAAGCCAATGCAAAAAGAATGAGGTCATTCTGTGTTCGTATGAAGAAGTTATGAGCAAAACCGTGAAACCAAAGTCGGAACTCCTCGTGGGAACGAACCGTATTTGCTCTTGTCTACATCTTTCGACACTGTGCGCTTGCGGTAAAACAAAGTCGGTTTTCCGACGGATCAAGTTTTTGGCGCCGCTGCCGGGGAGTTGTTTTTCAATTAGATTTTTTTTAGATTTTTATTATTTTGTTCGATTTTACGCTTTTTGGTATTTATCTTCTGCTGCAGGTTTTGGGAACGGAAACGAAAAGAAATTGCGCCAAAGATTTTGGTAATTAAAAGACTTGGAGTAAAGTTAAAGCTGAACGAACGTAGAAGAAGACAAATAGTTAATTTTTACTTTTTAGGATTTTTATTAGTTAATTTAATTTAGAAAACTGTATTAGGAAATTTTTGATTATTTTTGTAATTTTCTTTTAGTTTTGGACATTACGGACATTATTATTATTTTTAAACCCTACGAAAGGGTAGTATTAAATATAAACTGCACAGGGAAGGACGACAATTACGATATTGTCTCGGCCCCTTGGGTTCGTACACTGACACAGGAGTCAGTGGCCTGAGTCGACTTCAACGGTTCATCCCCCTTCTGTTACGGGAGGTAAGATTCGATCAACCAACGAATCCCTTGCAAGTGGGTTTACTGTATTCCTTCGTGTGCATATATGTTGAGGACCTGAATACGGATTTACTTTTCTAGTAAAGGGCAAGAACTGGCCATATAAGATAAGGACTCAGATTTCATCACCGTTTCCTTCTTGCCCGCTTTTAGGAACACGTTACCAAACGCGAACCTAAACCTTAAAATTTTGACTAGAAAGAGACTGATAGGGTAACGAGCTTAAAGGAAACTCGTTCAAAAGGACTTTATTGGGTACTTTGTTAGCCTAACTCGAAGTTCAGGAAGATTATTTTAAGTTGATTAGAGCCGCCTTGTAACCCAGAGAAAAGTTGCCAAAGAGACAGGGTTATCAAAGCTCCTTAGAGCTTATCCTGTTTCTCTTCGACTTAATCTAATTCGGATCGTTCTAAGAGGTTTGCTAGAACTATAACTAGTTGCCTTTCGAAAGAATAGAAGCTGGTCTAGAAAAAATCTAAGTGGAGCCATCATGCTTTTTGTTTGCTAGATTCAATAGGTGATTTGGTTGAGTCAGCCTTGCTTGTGATTGTTTATAAATTATACACACGGGAGGTAAGTAAATATTTGATATTCTCGCAAATCTTTTACAAGGTGAGTTATTGGGTAAATTTTGCTTGGTATTATGGATCCCGATGATTTGGATCCCTTTACTTCATTTTGGAATCGTTCCAAAAGAGACGGGAAAGAGGAGTCATATAATAGTTCACTTGGGGAATATGTATACACACCTTTTTATTATCAGGAACCTAAGAGAGAAGAGTGTGTAAATAATGATTGGAATTATTCTCATGGGTATGATCATTCCGGACCGTGTGAAGGTTATGATTATTACCAACCTTACCCAGGTTATGAGTTACATTATACTAATTCCAATTATTATTCACACACGTATAATTCACAATATGAGAGAGATGATCGATCATACTGTGAACCATCTGCATCACTCTCATCTTAGTTGGAACAGTGGAGTCACGACCTGGGAAAATCAATTGAAAAATGTTGTCATAATATTGCCAAATCAACTGAAGGATCTTCTCAAATACTTTCTGAACTTTTACAACAAGTAGATGATTGTCCTGCTTATAATGATTCGAGTTCTGATTTATATATTCTCATGATATTAATAATGAAACCCTTAGGAACGGTGAACCTTTGTGTTTTGAGAATGATGATGAACTTGACACTTGTGATTATAGGAATGATGACATTGTTATGACATTTGAATCTAGTGTATCTTGTCCAACTCACTATCATATTAATGATGATATGCCTATTCAAAAGGATGAGGTTTGGATTAGAAACCCTATGTATTCAGATGATGATGATTTAGAAGAACCTGTTTATACAGGGGATACTATTGTCGAGTTTAATAACTCAGAGGCAGTAGTT
>JAJJMC010029784.1:12660042-12714968 GCA_023531435.1 Papaver californicum
ATTCTTCATTCATTCAATAATTTTTCATCCATTCTACCGTTGAGGGATAACTTTATGCTATTATGAAGATAATACAAGATGAACACTCACTTGGATGCTCTCCAAACCATTTGAAAAGTTAGAATTAATGTTATTGTGATTGGAGTCATTATCCTCTCTACTTGACTCGGAATCATGTCGACTCTCATCCTCGTCTTCTGAAGATACTTGAGGTACATCATTACTTTGATTATTAGTGGTAGTGTCTTCCTAGAAACAACAACAACAATGCATATTCATATTTCATTCAAGATTATCATAAACTAGCCAGATGATGCTCTTTCAACCTTGCTAGTTTTACTTCACCGGTCAGTGTTCCTTAGGCGATCACTCGACATCAGTATTAACTCAAACTGACTATGGAGTTTCTGACGTATCACACTGAACCTGTATCCACTCTGTAAATGTATAAATACATGTATAATATTAAAGTCTCACCCGACTGGACTTTTAATATTTTATATGAATATATATAATTAGTACTGTACGACTCAGTGCTTACTCCTCTACCCGGGTAAAAACGTAATGATTGGACATATCCTAGATGTATTGTAAACTAGTATAGAGCAATATTGTCCCTTTATAATGATTTGACAGCTCCTAGATGTATTGCACACTAGTATAGAGCACTATTGTCCTTAGAATATCACTGTTACTTGTTGTTATATTGTAGATATTCTATGATTATACAGAAATTTCAGAACATACTTTTGTGCCATTCTCTTCCTTGGCATTGTTCTTGAATAAAAAAGCTCATAGATAGATCGTCTACTAGTATAGAGAAAATTGAACCTAGCTCCTAGATGGATTGTCCACTAGTATAAAGCAACTCGAACTTGTTCCAGGTGCAATGATCCTGCAGCTGCATCCTTTGAACATGCTCCTTATACACATATCAATATTAAGACTCATATTGAGTAATATTTATTAACTAATGTATGTGCAGTATCTATATAGACCTTCAATACTTGAAGTCGATCTATTATATCAATATTGCAATACTAAAATCATCCATGATCACTCTCAACCGAGTTGCGTGGACCTACTTTTGTTCTTTATTTATTAGTCTCATATTAAGCAATATTGAACTTGTCTCAAGTCACAGAACTTCCACAGCTGAATTCCTTGAACTTGTTTTGTATATGTATCAATGCTTATATTTTAACCATCTTAGTGTTCTGCGGCCCCACTGCCTTAACACTCATCTTACTGTTCTGCGACACCATTTTCTCAACGCTCATCTTAATATTCTGACGGCGGCATTGCCTCAACACTCATTCTAGTGTTCTGACGGTAGTATCGTCTCAATACTCTCTACAACCAACTAATGTTCCAAAGATCTTCCCGTTGTTGTTGCGGTAAAAGAAGAATGCCTCAAGTGCCTAAGAGTACAATTGTAAAAAGAGAAAAACTTGCTCAAATAAAAATAAATAAATATTATTCCAGCTGGACTTAGTTTGAAGTGGATTTGGTCCTTCTTCCATGCTAGCCTTCCCTAGCCGTACCTACCAATCCATGCTCTTCATACAAAGCTCTTTGCGCTAGTTCTACCTTATAGGTCGTTCATCTTCAAACGATTACCCGACGCTGGAAAGTATCAATTCAAGTCGATTACAGAATTTCTGGTAAGATCCAACCGACTGAACTAAGTTATTTGTTTTTGCTTTTGTTTAGAAAAATCATCATCCAGTGCTTACTTTGGAACATTACTGTACCACACTAAGTAGAAGACTAAATATAGATGGTGAATTTTTAAAAAAGGATAAAATAGTAAAATCATCTCAACCCAGCAGTAGAATCACAGAAACAATAGAATTTTGTATATGCTACTGACCCAACAAAAGCATAAAATTCATATTTTTATATTCAACAAGAAAATTAAAATATCAAACGCTCGATACAGGCATCTTACATTGAACTTGTACTCTCTCTGAAAAATACTCATAAAATATTAGAGCCTCACCCGGCTGAGCTCTCAATATTCTACATACAACATTAGTATTGTACAACTCAGTACTTACTCCTCTACAATGATAAGGCGGTTCCTAGATGAATTAATCACTAGTATAGAGCAACATTGTCCTCAAAATATCACTGGTGCTGATCGCAACTCTTTCCCAGATGATTTCTAACTATACAGAATAAGCATCCAGAACATCTATTTGTTCCTGACTGGATGCTAATGCTCCCAGATAGATTTCCCAATAGTATATAAAAAATTGATTCCTCTTTTTATTCCCCGTTGAATTTATAGAGTGACTTTATATCAATAGTCAAAACTTGATTGAATAACATCGATTTATCAAAATATATGACAAGTCATACACGAATGCACTTAGTCTAAGCATCACACCTTTGTGTAAACGCTAAGTCATCATCACGCCAAATGCAAAGATAAAGCTCCAACAATTATTTGACGAGCTTGAATAATACATTCCCAATGTTGGTTGCATCGTTTAGTTGAAATATGACAAAACCGTAACATTGGTTAATACCCAATTTCTGACATATCATCGTAATCATCCTACTAAAACGTGGCAATGAGTATGGAATGAGGCAAAATGTTCTCAACAACGTGCGTTCCCCTATGTTCCTACTACAACATACTAAAAGAGAATCTCATTCCGAGCAACGGTCTAAGAGGTATGGCCCAAACCCTAGACGAACTACAAGCTGAAAACTGTCAGAATTTTAGGTAAAAAGTTCCTGGAAAGTTACTGTTTCCGCCGTTTGACGAGCAAAACGAGCTCGAAACCTAAATCCTTTCACGGAAGGATGTAACCAGTGATTTCAGGATTCTGAATTGAGGGTGATCATAAAAACGAACACCGTATGAAGAATCTACCACGTTTTTACTAAAGAACGTCATATCTAAAAATTTTGGGCATAAGGGCCAACACCCATGGATGTAAATAACAATAATGTTCAAAGATCTTTAAATATCAAGAGCTCTAAGGAGCAATAGATTTAAAGAACAAATAAGAGGAAGACATAAAAATAAAAAAATAGGGAGATCATGGGACCGGCGCCAACCAGCCGACCTCCCTTGTCCGGTCCCTTACTCCCATATCTTTCTCCAAGATTTATTATTTTATTTTAGGGTTTCCTCTTCCATTGAAACTCTTTTGCTCTTTCTCTCAAAGACTAGACTCTCTTGCTTCAAAGACATATGCTCTGCAGAGCTATATAGAATGTTCTGCTACCATTTAATTAAAAGATTATTATTTTAATATTCCCTAAACTTTGGTCTTCACACCAAATTATTTCTTTTAAATATTATCAAAATATTGCTAGAGGGACGACATGATACGCGAAGCATAGTCCCACTGACTATCAAATTCATGCTTAGTCCATAGTCGGTCCTACCTTTGACTAGCTATCTACTTAGTCGTTCCTCCTTTGGACTTTCCCTCTTCTCTAGTCGGTCTCTCTGCTAGTCCCTCTTATGTCATTTGGTCCGTCTACCATTTGGTTTATCTGTCATTGGTTCATCTGCCATATTAGAATTTATTGCTTAATTAGGGATATAATTCAATGGTCCTGCTACCAATATTCAAAATAAACTCAATTTGTCTTACTCTGACGAACTAAATATTTTACAACCGCTAGCACTCACAGGACTTGGAGCTCGGACGACTTGATGTTCGAACAACTTGGTGCTCATACGAATTCGCTCAACATATCAATTCACACTTGTGTGTATATATTGGTCTCTGATCGATCCAGTAATTTCATTAACCTATGCTTACTAATTCAACAACATCATACGAGTATCATTGCTCCTCAGCTGATACAATGATACGCCACAATTACCAATGTCAATATCAATCGAACTCTTTACGTCTATGATTCGTCAAGCATCATTGCTTGTTTCAGCATACATTTTATGTTTCGTCCATCAATGAGTTAATATGCTAGACTCATCAATATGTTAAGACTGACAGTCTAGCTAGGTTAACAACTGAACAATTAATACACGTCTATAAAATAGATTTATCCATGCTCGAAACATCAATTATGTCACATGGGTAACAATACACCCACGATGAGAAAGTATAAAATTCGTGTCGGCAGTTGAAGGAGTGAAGGGAATAGTGGTCGCACAACTGTCATGTCCCACTAACATGAGGGAGTCGGTTTTCACCATGATTTCCACTTTTCTACAACTGTCACCACTTATGAGATCAATATGTTAACTTCCACTTTTATAAATAGGTCCTTCAACCTATCGACAAGGGACAATAGTTTTATCTCACAAGCACTTGAATGATCACATAGCTATCATCTTTGAGATTCTCATAAAACTCACTTTTGTCTTCACAGCAGTTCAACACATCTCATCATCATTGACATCAAATTTCATTGATGTCAATACCTTTTCTGCTTCCCTCCCTACCGATCAACCCTCTCCTTCCTTTGTGACCGAAACGAAATTGGAACGGTCATTTATTGATTTAGGCCAATTTCGTACAGATTGGGTTGTTGAATCTTAATAGTACTTATACAGTACAAATTTTTGGCGTTTAAACGATTTTCTCTTTAATTGATTTTCCCTTCAAGTGATTTGCTTCGACCGGCATAGGTTGACCTCTCATTTGCCCCGACTAGCATTAGTCTTCTTCACCATTCCCATATTTACCCTCAAATCGTTTTTACCCACGGACACCTACATATTTACAGCCGCAAGACATAATACCAAGCATATTAATACTCAAATCCAAAATCTTGTGGGATCCTTCTGGCTCCGTCCCTGGTTACCAATGACCGCATATTTGAGGAATATCTCATGGATACGTATGGGTGATTCATATGTAACACGTTTATCATGAAAAATACGAGTCGGTTCATATACAACATGTTTATCTTGAAGCGAATTATGCAGCTTATCTTATTGCCGATACTATGCCAATTAACGAGTTCCGAAGGTTCATTCCAAGCTCGTTTGCAGAAGACTCGAAAAAGATCATTTTTGATGATATAAGAAGTAGATATAATGTAAAGGTGATGTGAAAAAAATGAAATCTTTTTGTTGTGTTTTGGTTGGGTCTCCTTCATCTCTGTAAAAAAAAAGTAAAATAAAAATAACCACCTACCTTTTTAATATCAAAATAGAACCCACCAGAGATAGTCTAGGGATTCAAATGTAGACCAGTATCGTTAGACCACTTGATTAATAAGGAGTAGACAATTAAAACTTGGATAAGGTCTTTAATCCAACCATAAATGACTAGATATCACTGGTCCGCATTTAGTAGACCCAGGGACGGAGGGTAGAAGTTGTCTACTCTGATAGATTGGCTCCCACATCCATTTTTAATGTTTTAAGCCTTTTTTATCCATCCTAGATTCTTTTTTTATCTTTTTATCTATCTTTAAAAAAATTACCTCCCGATAAGAGGATTTCTGACTCCGACCTAAAAAGTCCTTAATCGGTCTACGTTAAATGTTTTCAAAAATGGAAGTCTCCTCTTCCTCTTATTCAAGATTTTGTATCAATATTGTCACACATATTCTAGCGTCAACGTCACCTATCTTAGCATCGAAGTCTTTGCTATTGAAGTAGTAGAATCAAGTCATGAACTCAACTGGGTTAAATGATTGACACCCCCACAATAGTCGAGTTCAACTCTCAAAGTCACAAGACTCACAACTCACATCTCACAACCAGACGGACAGTTGGCAATAACAAGGGGGGTAATACAGTAATGTTGACCTGTTGTTGTTGCCAATCCATGACTGTCTCTTTCCCGGCATCACACGCTATGATGCAACCTTTTCTGCGTTTTAACAAAATTCCAATACTATCTGAAATATTCAGGCGCGAATTGTATTGGTCCATTTATTCAGTCTGAAAATCAAACTATCTGAAAAGTGACGTAAGATATATCTTTATTTTAAGGAATTTTGTCCCACATAAGTCTGTCAGCTTGTCTTTAGTCTAACTACCACTAATTTATATGTGTGGGACCAAATAAATTACAAAAGAAACGGAAAAACCAAAACTTTTGTTAACTGGTGACGGTTAAAGTTTCTATCTGTGCTGAATAACAGTATTTTGCCATCAAAACCATACATAATTTAACGAATGAA
Organism: Papaver californicum; assembly: GCA_023531435.1. Taxonomy (NCBI): domain Eukaryota; kingdom Viridiplantae; phylum Streptophyta; class Magnoliopsida; order Ranunculales; family Papaveraceae; genus Papaver; species Papaver californicum. Next base: position 12,666,172 of record JAJJMC010029784.1, read on the forward strand.
AATGTATTAAGATAAATAACTATATCAAATACTAAAGGATAACTGTCATGTGTCTAGGGACGTGATCTAAAAAGAAATTCAAGTAAAAAGCTTGAATCTTGTTGTGAACGAAAATTCTTTAGCCTCGGTTTTTTCATAATACGCAAGATGGTGAGTCTCCGTCTCTCGATATTCAAAAATAATCTCGATTTATTTTACTCTAATAAAACTAAATATTTTATAATAATTAAAAGATTTGTTATTATTTTTTATTTAAAATGAAAAGATAAAAATTATAATCATAATGATAAGCTAATAAGATACAGGTAAAAGATGACAATCCAAGGCTCGATAGTGAAAGGAAAACAATAAACTTAAGTAATGAAGTAGTTCATATGACCCAATTTGCTACGATTGAATCAACATTAATCCCTTTTAGAGCTTGGTCATTTTGAATTTTGCTTTTAAAAAAGGAAAAGAAAATTAAATCGAAAAGAAAAGAAAAGAAAACCTCAATCATAATTTATTTTAAGTGAGGCCGAAAAATATGTTTAAAATTTAGGTTTAAGTTCAGGTAAAAAACTGATCAAACCCTACCTATGCGAGTTTTCTAGTTATGTCATATCACTTGAGAACTTTATACTCAAAGATGCTTTTGTATTTGAAAAAATGTGTCTATTGCCCAAAAATCCCTAATACATGGTTCTAATGGACAAGTATTTATTATGGATGGGTGAAATTGATACTAAAATACCTAGACAATTATATCCCTCATCTTTATTTTTTTATTTTTCTTATCCTTTCTCTCTCCTATTTAAAAACAAACCACTAAAAAATTCATACTTCCAAAATATATATCCACTTTTAATAAAACATATATTTTTGGAAAGAGTTTTAAATTATCTACAAAGCAAGATCCATTGTTGCTAGTAAATTCGAAAGTTTTTTTTAAAAAAAAAAATAGCTAGGATGAAATTGGTTGCATCCTAGCTTAAACTAAAATAGAAAAGAATATTCGAGAAATAGCTAGGATGAAACTGGATCCTGGCTTAAACTAAGAAAAAAATTATTCAAAAAATAGCTAGGATGCAACCAGTTTCAACATAAAAATAAATAAATATCTAATATGCAGGATGAAACCAGTTACATCCTGACGAAAATATGTTTCTTTGTCATAATAAGCAGGATGAAACCAGATACATCGTGAAGAAAATATATTTTTTTATCAAAATATGCATGATGAAACCAGTTTTATCCAAGTTTAATTTATGAAGGAATATGATGTACAATGGTTGTTTGCATTCATATTTAAAGTAGTATGAAACTGGTTTCATCCTGTTTTAAATTCAGTCAAATTTGTTTTTATCCATGTTTAAACTAGGATGAAACTGATTTCATCCAGGTTTAATATGTGATACATGATTTCATCGATGAATGAACTACGATTTAAATTGTTGTAGGAAACCAAAACAGTCGGTGATGATAAACACGTAAGTGCGATCTTTTAAGTCATTTATAGGAAATACAAGCAAATCCGATCGATCACTGAGGAATAAACAGCTAAGTTACAAATTAAATTTGCGCTTGCGACAAAAATCAACCGATAATCAATACAAAAATGCATCTAAATAATCAATAATCAGTAACCAAACCCAAATCTCATTTAGGCAATTCATCGAACAACTCAATATAACGTAATACATGTATCTATCATCAACCACATAATCTATGGCTAATGCTCCAAATACTAACGTTCTTAAAAAAACATGCATTATCCTTTTAAGGGTTTTACTATACACTATTTGTTGAAAGCAAGGCCACTAGATATTTTGTTATTGTTGGATACCTATCTCATGAGCGTGAATGACAATTGGAGGGATGGGTTCTGGTCTCTCGGGATGACCCTAGGATATTTCTAATATCAAGGCTTGAGCTAGCAATTATTTGTGCATTTTGGATTAAATAATTATTCGCCTAACTAACACTAGAGTCACTACGACTTTGCAATAAGAACCTACATTGTGATTGGACTTTGCCATTGTAGTACTTTTTGCAGTAAGGTCAATAGAGTGACACCACAAATTGCACTTTTACATAAAAGAGTCAAAAGGTTGCCTTGTCCTGTTCATATAGTTTCGCGGCATCCAAACCCCTTTTAAATTGTCAAGTTGATAAAAGCAACGAATATGACCCAACTCAATATAACTTAGGCAAAGAAAAAAAGGTATATTAGTACATCAGTTGTTGACTTTATGAGGTCTAAGGAGAATATCGCGGACCCTTTGACGAAAGGTTTTTCCAAGGAGATAGTTAGCAATGCATCGAGGGGGATGGGGCTTAAGCTCATCAAATAAACTTGCCATGAAGGATACTCAACCTTGCTGATTGGAGATCCCAAGATCAAGGTTTCGAATGAGACAACTAAATTTGTGATGGGTTAAAGGAAACACTATCATAGAATTTCATTCTTTTTCCCTTCCCTATGGTGTAGACGTGATAGTGTGACTGCATGTGAGGATGACTTTTTATTAAGTCTTAATGATTTTTATAGTTTCAATTTATAATTGAAGTGGGGTGTAGAAGTAAACACTCTTGATAGAACTCACCTATATGAATGAGGAAATGGCCCGCTTCCTATGAGAACTGAGCTAATTCTCTAGAGCATTCTGAGAAACGCGATACGTCCAGGGCCAAAATAGACACAACGGAACGAACTTAACAGCACCTAGAGAGATATCACGCGTGGAAGTTATTGATGAACTACACCAAACGATGGCAGTTCAAGACATCGCGTTCACTGTCCATCAAGTAGTTCCGGTAATTTCTCACTAAGCAAAGGTTCAAGACCTTATGGACACCTATTGCCTAAGAGGTATTTCTCGCTTTCTAATTTCTGATTTTCATCGGGTTTTCATTCATGTGGGGGATTGTTGGAGAAAAATGAACTTAAAATTTATTTTGGTCTTGGTGGGAATGGACCTTAGGAAATAGAAGTCACTAAGGGACACTAGCTCATTTTTCACTATTGTGAATGAAGAACCTTTAGTCCCACATTGGAGAGACTAGAGATGAGTCCTCTCTTTATTACCACAAAAATTGCAACTAAGGGAGGGCCCTTAGGGTTTAGAAGCTTTTGTGGTTGGAGGAGGACTAAGGCAATGGGATAGTTAGAACAAACATACTTTTAACACATGTATGGTGCTTCGCACCGAAGCACGCTTGCGGAGCTTGAGGACTTGCGGTTGTGGCTGTGGCTGTGGCTGTGGCTGCGGGTGTGACCGTGGCTAAGGCTGCGGGACTGAGTGTGTGTTGCGGGCGTAGCTGAGGCTGCGGACCAACCAAGACTTACATTTTTTGTTTTAATTTTTTTATAATGTGGGGGCGTCTGACCCGGCTAGAATTAAACTGTTTTAAAGAGAGAATATTTTCTGACCGTTTTATTACCGTTTCAAATTACATTTCGCACTTAAATTTTTTATTAAATACAAAATTTATTCTCATTCAGTACTGTGTGGATTTCACTCTTCTTTTGGCTATAAAAGAAAAACGAGTTTTTCATTTCAACTTACTCCAGAGCAGGCTACTATCCCTAGCTCTTTTCCCCTCTTCTCGCTTTGTTTTATGCAACTGTGTGTTTATTCCCTTCTATTATCTTGCTTTTAAGTTCTTGAGGGTGATTAGTATTGTGCTTATACTAATCATAACGGGCAGTTATATCCTGGAAACATCTCCTTTGTTGGGGTATAGCATCTCTCATTATTGAGGAGTACCGGAGGACTATTGTATTAAGGACAATTTGCTGAGCAGGTGGCTCTGTCCTTGTATGTACATCAACATCAAAGTGTATATCATTTCAGTGATTTTCTAACGTTAACAATTTTCTCTGTTTAGTGTTATTTCCATTGTTGTAGATCCAACAGTAACTAGGATTTGTGTATGCGATATTGCGATCCAACTACACACTTAAAATATAGAATCATTTGTCTCGTACACAACACATCTGAAACATTTACGCCCGAATTTAACTGGTCCGCCTCTGACAAATATGACTCCCTGACATGAAAGATATCCTTTATTTAGAGAGTGACGTTTATTTTAAGGAATTTTTTCTCACTTCTCAGCTACCACCAATTTTATATGTGCGGGACCAAACAATCACACACCTCAGTTTAACGGAAAAACCTAGACTTGGTTAACTGAAACGCTTTATTGGTGACTGGTAGAGAGTAATTCTTGATGACTCTATTTACTGTGCGCAATATTGGATGTCCTAGACGCTGGTGTCATATGGGAACTGATGCAAAGAGATATGTAGTTGGTGTTGATTGTTGGATGTTGTGAATATCGTTGAGCACATAGAGTCCATTCATATTCTTGCCTTGCAGAAGAGTTCTCTTGGTGTGCAGGTACTTTACCAGAAAGTAGGTTGAATGAAAAACGAAGCACACATGATTGTCAGAACAAAATTTTGATACTGACAATAAATTAGCTTTAATAGAAAGGGACATGAAGTATCTTATTAAGGTAAAACTCTCTATTATTATGAGTGAAGAAACCTTTACCAATGTTTGAGATGGGTAAAGTATTACATTACCAACATGAACCGATTCAGTGCCATCATATTCATGTTGAATACGAAGATTATTCATGTTTGCAGTTATGTGGTGAGTAACACCTATATCTGTAACCCAGTTTTCATTCAAGTTTCTTCCAGGTAATGCTATGTATGCTTGCTTGTTGGACTGTAGGTTTGCACGGTCCTCTTTGTATCTGAACCAACACTTGCTTGCAATGTGTCCTGGCTTCTTACAAATATGACATGGTCCTTCTGTTGATTCATATCTCCCAGGAGTATTGTTGTTGTTATGAGCTCGACGATTTGCACTGTAGTTTCTTCTCTGTGGTGGCCTTGATTGGTTTCGTGGGTTGGTATATGACGCAACATTAGCAAGGGGTTCCTGTAGAACAGCAAGTTGTTGCTCCAGACGCATATCATACGTCAGGAGATGTGCAAGCATTATTTTCATGCTTAGATTGTCAATAGTACTTAGGGAGGTGACTATTGCGTCATAAGCCTGATTCAATCCATTCATGACTGATTGTTTCTTATCTTCATTTGTAATTGTGACTCCAGATGTTGTTAAAGAATTAAACAGAGTTTTTGATTTGGAAATATAGTCGTGCATAAATAGGTTACCTTTACACAGATTATGTAGTTCTTTTGTTAGATGCATCTGATGAGCTTGGTTGTTTGGAGCAAACCGGTCTTCAAGTGCTTCCCAGACTTCTTGAGATGTGTTGAGACCAACAACACCAGTCATAACGGCTTCTGTTAAAGATGACAAGAGCCAACCCATGAGAATGTTTTCTTGTTCTTCATATTTGATAAACTCAGGATTAACCTCAGTTTGATTTGGTAGATGTTTTGGTGGTTTTTAAAAGCTTCCATTAACATAACCTGATAGGTTACAACCTTTTAAAAAGGGTTTGAATTGTGTTTTCCATAGTAGGTAATTTGTTTCTGTGAGTTTGATGTTGATAATATGATTGATGTGAAGGTTTTGAAGCATTGTTGTTGTGTTTGCAGCCATTGGTGCGTGGTTTTGGATCTTTTGAGGCGTCTGATACCAAGTAAAGATGTGAATAATATGCTTCAATATTTTCTTAATGATTCAACTATACAGAGGGAGCCTCCCTTATATGGTGAGAGTAGGAAACCCTATAGTAGGAAACCCTAAACACAATAGGAAATCTACAAAGATAAAAAATTTTAAACAAACCCTAAACATAATATATTGTTGCCAAACCTTAGAGATTATTAGTTGGCAGGTGTATCAGGACTAATGACAGAACTAGCCTGTGGGCTGTATGGTTCAACGGGAGCTTGATAATATATCACAGGTCTCACATCTTAAAGTCAAGAACTAAATATTTCTCGAGACGCATTCACAAATTACCTCTAAAAGATTGACATCTTCTTTTTTATTTCAAAAGGGAAGGTTAATAATTCTTATGAATTGGTAAAGAAAAAGAGTCTAATCCGATCTCATCCAAATTACAGACTCCAAGTTTACAAAGAGTATCGATCACGATAAAGTGCTCGAATTTGAGAGCACCAAATTATAATTGGAGATTCGATGGTCTTATTACTGAGTGTTGTTGAAACTTGATAGATTCACACTCCATCAATACGTTCTCTCCATGAACATCCCATAAATCTTTTACTAATTTACACGTTTCCATCACCAAGTATTTTAGAGTCGAAGCTGCAGTATACGTGGACACACCAAATGACCCCTGATGGAATTGATGGCATTCGTCGACAGTAGATACTTAACCTGGCAGCATCCCGCATAACCGTCAACCTCGAGAAGAGGAGGGACCATTGAATATGAACACTTTAGAAGAATATGTATGTACTTGACGGTAATAGGTCAATCTTAGGGTCACATGTCCCATAATTTCATATGCCAACATTTCATGATTTGGTCATGATCGAGCCATCAAGTTTACATTTTATTATGTTTCTTTTTGTAAATGAAGTAACTCGGATTTATGTATACCATCCACTTAGAGGTGTAGATAGGGTCGTACCGGTACGTTTATGGTCCAACACGATACATTTAAGGAGAACATGTTTGTAGTTTGAAAAATTTAAAGACGGGAGCTCGAGCCATCTAGTTTACCATCTTTACATCTTGTTTTGTTTCTTTTTGTGAACGAAGTAACTCTGATTTATATATACAATCCACCTAAAGGTGTAAACCGTGTCGTACCAACACGTTTATGATCTAGCACAACACGATATAACATGTAACTTAGTACATCACGGTAGCTAGACTCTGTTTGGCTATTTGGCACATTAACATGATACAACACAAAATATAGATAAGCGTGAACACAACATGACACAACACGTTAAGTAAGCATGTCATAACATGTATAGAGCAACATAAAACACGATAATACATCATATTTCATGTATATTTTATAAAAGAGTCTTTACTCTAATAAATTTTTGATATTTTATTTTCGTTATTTTAACTTATTTCAATAACACTAGATACAATATTTAAATATCTAAAAAATATTTTTTTTGGAAAACATATAATAAGTATGCCGACACTGCACAATACGTCACAACACGATTATTCTTCTGACACAGTATGACATATCACATCACGCCTTAATCTCTGGTATGACACGACACATAATATACTAAACACGTGATTTCTTATGTTGGATTGTAGTGGACCGGCATATTTTACACCGTTACATCCAACTACACATTAGGCATTACATATTACTCCTTCCCATAACCCTTGTTCTTATAGGACATCTTGTTAGGTGCACGAACCATAGTCCTAATCTACACTAGTGATTCCGGTGAAAGCATATTTGTGCGCACATTTGTTATTCTCAACATTATTTGTATTACACACTTACACCCCATACTTATAGGTCCTCAGTTTATTTTAAAAAAACCATTGACCGGTTGTTAGAGCAACATTTTTCTTGTACAAGTCCAACCATAAATCATTCTTCCAAGCCATAAACACACAAAACACCAAAACTAACAAACGGCTCCAATAAATCAACAAATAAAGTACTATAATATACTAGTAATAATTAATTAATAAATGAAATAAATCCCTCCAAAAATCAAGAAAAAAGAAGATGCGGATCTTATAATAAGAACATTCGAATTTCAAAACCCGAATTTCACCATTATATAAAAATAAAATCCTCCCTCATAATTTTCCCACTTCAACCCTTACATTCCTAGTATAATTCCCTTTCCGCCAGCTCGGGTTCTCCCTTCTCTCTGTCATTAACGTCTCCTTCTTCTTCGCTTCCTTCTCCCAATCGTCCATTCTCTGTAGAATTCTTCTTCTCAAAGAATCCTTCCTCCCCCAGTTCTCCTCCTAGGAGAAGAAGAAGAAGAAGACTAGGTTTAGGTTTCTCCTCCTCCTCCTCTTATTCTTCTTCATCTTCCGGTAACAAATTTACCGGAGGGGAAAAGAACATTGACAATGGTGATGTCAGTGGTATCACCTAGGAGATCGATAAGAGATACGGTATTTCAAAGTGTTGGATATTTGAATAATCTTCATCATAATAATAATACAAAGAGAATTACTAATGGTGCAGCTTCAGATGATGAATCTACAGTGGAATTAACACAAATTGGTGCTGAAACTACTAAGAATGTTTTGATCTTGATGAGTGATACTGGAGGTGGTCATAGAGCTTCTGCTGAAGCTATTCGTGATGCTTTTAAACTCGAATTCGGTGATGAATATCGTGTAATAATTTCACCTTTTTTCTTTTTCTTAATTTCTCATCATTTTTGTTTGGATTCTGCTTGATTTCCTGTACAAAACCATGGATTTACATGGTTTATGTGTTCGGATCGATTAGTGTTAAGTGATGATTTTTAACTGTTCTTCTATCCATTGTGTTTTTGATATTGTAGATCTTTGTTAAGGATGTGTGGAAGGAATACACAGGATGGCCATTAAATGATATGGAGAGTCAGTACAAGTTTATGGTGAAACATGTACAGCTTTGGAAGGTTGCTTTTCACAGTACTTCCCCTCGTTGGATTCACTGCGTTTATCTTGCTGCCATTGCTGCTTTTTACGCCAAGTAGGTTTTCTTTTTCCTTCTCAATGTTGTTCATCAACCTTACAACAAAACGTTGATGTAGCAAAACATAAACAATTTTCAATTGTTTGTTAAATTATCTTAATGTTTTGCAAGTGGATGGTAATTAACTCATATATAATGGAGAGATTCCTTCATATAATTCTACTTGTGGTGCGCAAATCATGAGGTAGGTCTAACTTTGGTTTTCTTAATGAGAGTCCATGATGTCAGCCATTTCTTGCTGAAATCAAATATTGATTTTTGATCTCGCCGCTCGAATCACCTGCAGCTTACATGAAGCATAGAATCATTTTTTAATTTAGAATTCTGTAGATATCTTTTTTGACAATTAAAAAATTAGTTAGGTCCCTAATCATGGGGGAGGACTAGTTATGTGTTTGTCTATATTGTCAATATTAAGACTTTCGAGACCCAGATATATGATTATGAGAACAGTGAATCGATTCAAGTGAACTTAGAAATGTTTAGTGGATTTCTAACCCTGGTATATGTTTTTTTTCTTTTTGTGTGCGACTGCAGAGAGGTGGAAGCTGGTCTGATGGAATACAAACCAGACATCATCATTAGTGTGCATCCCCTTATGCAACACATTCCCTTATGGGTGCTTAAATGGCAGGGCCTTCAGAAGAAGGTTGTCTTTGTCACTGTCATTACAGACCTCAACACCTGCCATCGCACATGGTGAGCTGTTTTACTTTTATCAGTGTGAATTAGTTCCTCTGCTGCTTGCACATTATCAGAAAAATTGTTCAAAATGGGCTTTCAAATGAGTGAAACATTCCATCAGAAGAATATTTTAGACCATGCTTTGATGTACAGAAATGGGGTCAGTTTATTCATAATAATAACCCATTCTTTGCTTGAGGATGATCTCTGAGCTTATACAATCACTTTATTTTTTTATTTCAGGTTCAACAGTGGTGTCAACCGATGCTACTGCCCTTCGGACGAGGTTGCCAAGAGGGCATTGGTTGATGGCTTAGAGTCTTCCCAGATTCGTGTGTTCGGTTTGCCAGTCAGGCCCTCGTTTTGTCGGGCAATTCTTTTAAAGGTTCGGTTCTGAGATAATGTATGACATCAGTAGCACTATCCCAATTTTAATTAGTGGAAAGGATCTTGAATGTTGTTGTTCTGCTATTATACAGGATCAATTACGGGAAGAACTAGAGATGGATCCTAATTTGCCTGCGGTGTTGTTAATGGGTGGTGGCGAAGGGATGGGTCCTGTAAAGAAAACCGCAAGAGCTCTTGGTGAAGCACTATTCGACGCAGAACTTGGCAAGCCAATTGGACAGATCATTATCATATGTGGCCGTAACAAAATCTTAGCTTCTACACTAGAAACTGGTCCATGGAAAGTCCCGGTAAAGGTAATTCACTTGCTTTGTATATCTAACTATGTAGTCAAGTGGGAATTATTATGAAAAAATCACTTTAAAATGCTTTTACAGGAGGGAATAACAGTTTTATTTGTTGATCGCAGATCAGAGGATTTGAGACCCAAATGGAGAAATGGATGGGTGCTTGTGACTGCATTATAACCAAAGTATGGGGACATTTTTGCTTATTAGTATTTTCCTGTACACCCATCCAAATAGGTTACTTAGAGCAATTCCAGTAAGCATTGGCATTTTAGCCAATATGCGAAGCCACATGGCTTGACAAACTCAATTCTGTGCAGTAGTAATTGGTTAATTTGTCAAATAGGAGCCGTTTTTTATATAAACTAATACTACCTCCGTTTCAGGAAAAGAGTTACTATCACTTTTTTCAAATTGCCCTATTTTTAGGCTAAAATGAAATTGTGATAGTAACACTTTTCCAGAAAAAGAGGGAGTATTATTTTTAAGTTAAATGGGACCCATTTTATTAAAATACTCTTATACATCTGATACATGAGACCCATTATATATATAATATACTTAAAATAATAATTATAACTAACTTAATAAACTTTTTAAATAAAAAAAAAAATCGGTGCAACTTCAGCCGCTCGGCTCAACAAGAGCCGATACTCGGTGCAACATGAGCTGAACGGCTCAAGTTGAGTCGATCGTCTTAAACTTAGGCGATCAACTTAACATGAGCCTCGATGGACAAATCCCCACAAATACCCATTTGTCAACTCGTTTTTGGGGTTTGTCCATCGTGTGGTAATAATTGGTAAATTAACTAATATACCCATCAACTTTGCTCTCTATTTTTACTTGGATGTCTTGTTTTTAGTTCTTAAGATCTATTCATTTTTGTAGGCGGGACCTGGAACAATTGCCGAGGCGTTGATAAGGGGTCTTCCAATCATCCTCAATGATTTCATTCCAGGACAGGTAAAACTTTGATATTTGAATTTCATAGTGTTGCTAATAAGATTACAATGTTCAAGCCGGTGGATGTTCTCCCTTTTTACATGGTTTCCTTTCTTTGCAGGAAAAAGGAAATGTCCCTTATGTGGTAGAGAATGGTGCAGGAGTTTTCTCTCGAAGTCCAAAGCAAACAGCTAGTTTAGTTGCGGCATGGTTCAGCACGAAATCCGAAGAACTAAAGAGGATGTCTGAAAACGCACTTAAATTAGCACAACCAGAGGCAGTATTCAACATTGTTAAAGACATTAACGATTTAGCACGGCAACGTGAGCCCTCCCTCGCGAATATACCATTCTCACTAACTTCTTCCTTTTCTTCTTATCCAATCTAATCCTTGAAGAAAGACCATCATCAATTATCAAAACCCATGTTGCTATCGAGTAGTAGTAAAGTAAGTCTATTTTGATTCACAAAAAAAAGTGGTAAGTCTATTTTTTTTCTAAAGGCCTCTTCCCACTTAGTAGGTCGTGTTAATGTACAGCAGCTGTAATTCTTTTGGCCTTCTAACAGTGGCTTGGATTGCTCAATAATTGTTGTAAAGAGAATTCTTTTATGCAAATTGGTATTTGTGTTTTGGTTATGTCTTTTAATATAGAAAGTTCTTTGGTTTATTGTATACACTGAAATGGTGTGAAGTTATGGCTTGCGTTTTGGTTGCTTAAGCAGACTTGGTAACTTCCTCCCTCAAGGAATACCTACCCGTGTTGTTTTGTGTGGGTATCTCTTGGTTTCATTATTTGTTGTGATTCTTCTTTGTTGTGATAAATCTCATAGGTTGATGTTTTTGCTATTTCCTGTCTTTTTCCTCTGGGATTTGTTTGAATCTGTTATCTCCAAAGTAGTACTTGCGACGGGAATGTCGTGTGTGTAACAGAACCAGTAGTTTAATTGTTAATCTCATCACCAAAACTGTTTTTTGTATGGCTTTTTATGTTATATATACGTCAGCACAAGGATCAACTACTTGTCAATATCTTTCGCTAAAGGACCACTAAAATAACAAAAAACTTGAATGAGACCCCAGACCTAACTAAGGAGGCCAGGAGAAAAAGAGAAAATACTGTAGTAAAAGATATCTGGAGGGATGAAGTCATTTTCTTTCAGCCTGCCTGCCTGCCCTATTCCAGAGTTGGTCCTCTCTATGAAATACCCTCCATAATAGCAAGGGTAAACTTCACATTGCAGTCGAAAACTTGAAATACCAATGTACACCTTCATTTGAATTGCTTGGGCCTTGGAGAATGGTGGAGCAGTCATCTTGGGTGTTGGTGGGCTGAGATCCTTAAAGTAAAATACTTTAGAAATAGTTATGCTTTCTATGCTAACGAAAACTATAATGCAACGTGGATCTGGAAATGCATTTTGCCGGGGTAGCCTTGATGCATAGATTTTCCTGCTGAGAAGTTGGAGATGGGTAATCCATTAACCTTAGGTCTGACAAATGGGTTCGCTGCGCTGAGGTGCTTCTCCCTTGTCCTCCATTATTCCATTTTGCAATAAAATTTTAACCTTTTAAAGAGTCAAGAAAAAAATAAGAGGACGGATCGTGCAGGTTCTTCCCAGTACAAAACTTTTGGCTGCTGAGTTACTTACTCAGAAAGACAATGGTCTGTTATGTACTTTATAGCAGTTATTAAGATTACATTACATTTCTGCTTGTACATATTGTTATGACTTGAATTCTCAAAAACTTGTAATATACTGTATTTGCTTAAGGCGTATCACCATCTACGTGCAGTAAGATATTAGTTCTCAATTTCCTAAAACTAATAGTTTTCTCATTGTATTAGAAAGGCATTGATATAAATGTCTGCTTTCCCTTTATATTGTCACCAAACACTAAGCTTCAATCTTCATTTTATGGGTTCTTCTGGTATGTTTGCCTGGTGCCCCTTACCTTATGCTTCAGCAGGACCAGTAAGGCACATGTAATTTTTAGGAGTTAACTTAATGTAATTCTGAGCACGAGTTCTACTTTCTTATAGCTTTACCAATTTTGTCTGCACGAGCACGAAGTGTATTGTATCGACTAGGGCGTGCCTTTTGCAGTTTCTAAATATCACAGGAATTCCCCGAATAATAGTAAGCCATAATGTGCAGTTAAATGCAAGCTGAAAATTTCGCAGTACTAAAATTTTAAGTCCAATTGAAAGTCATGCTGGTTACAAGTTGAGCAGATTTTATGGAGTCATGTATTCCATATGTGGTCCTCTCAAAGCACACCAGCAGATGAGATAATGCATCTTCAAAAGAGTTGCAGACAGCAATGAGGACTTGAGCTGATAAGCTCAATAAATTGCCCTCCATATTGCTAGGCGGCACACCAAGTTCAAAACAAAAGCCAGGACTTTGAAAAATAAACCTGGACTGATTTTGCAAATAATTAGTATTTCTTGTTATCTTTGTTGTACCAAATATCTTTACATACAAATTAGATAGTATTAATCCTAACCTCCCCACCCACCCCAGCACTGCCACAAGCAGCGTTAAATGTGGCCTAACTGCATACACGATATTCAACGGGGCAAAACTAAAAATGCTCAAAATCAATGTATTTCTGGTCGATTGAGACAAGGGTCAGTCTAGATCTCAACCACTTCTTGGTAACAAGCTGGACAAAGAAGGGTTGTTTCCCACTGATTCTTGAGCTTTCTTCAATTCTTCAGGATCTGGAAATGACAATAAAAAGTAACAAACATATTAGGTTTAATAGTAGCACTCATTATTAGGTTTTATCGGAGACCCCGCTAAGAATCTGCAGTCAAATGCTTGATTCTTATGCAGACTAGGTCTACTCAAGATTAACCAAACCATATAATATAGTGGATATTTGGCTGAGAATATGGTAACAGATTTCCAGAAAATGGAAATTAAACTAAGAAAAATAAAAAAAATCATATGTTTCAGCTACAACCCAAAGGTCTGGCCATGAAACTGTTAAAGCATGGTCCCAACTCTGCTGGATCTGCTTCATGAAAAAGAGAGCAGTAGCGGTTTGATTTCTACCCAATGCATGTTGTTGGACCAAGACAAAAGTACAAAATATGGCTAACGCGAGGTTCTAGGACACAAGTCAACAGAAACGGATGGCAACTTCTGGCCTAGACTAGCAGAGTCTAGCACGGGCCTCCTACCAACACCAAGACATGCACATGAGAGAGAGATCAAACTTAAGTGATTGTTAAACTTACCCATGTTCTCCATCAGTTTGGGCATGAGAAATACGACAACCACCATGAATCCCATCATCAGACCCATCGGGCTCTTTAGAAGAGACATAGCGTTAAAGGGTTCCCTTATCTGTGACAAGGAAGAAGCAGGGAACGAATACAAATTTATAAGAGGTTTGCACAGTACTAATGCAAAAAAAACAAAAAGAAAACCGGAAGAGTTGATGAGCTTAGATTTGACCTACCTCATAATAATGTTCCTCTTTTAAAGGCTCTAAAACCAACTCAGTCAGACCCCTTCTGGTCTCTGTCAACGCTGCCTGAACCTTCCCAGGGTTTCTAGCACTGACATCTACACGTACCTGATGCATGAAAACGGGGTCATATGAAATACTATCATAATATAGGAATTTGGAATCGGTGTAACAAAAGCTTGACAAGATAACCTTACCGGTGAGAAGAAAAAACCAACAGATGCAACTTCAATTAGATGAGTCCCAGCTGGAACGTTGTGGCTATAAGGGTGGTTAAGAAATATTTGAGTTGACAAACTACATATATGTATTTATATTCTTTTAGATATTATCGCATTGGTAAATACCATATCTTGCTTGGTTGAATCAGTGAATAACATACAATTTATCTCTGATCCACGTTCACCGAAGTGGGTGGAACATGTATGTGTACCACATACATGTCAATGTATAATTCTGATAAGACAAAATTATTCTTAAAACTATTTTGAAAGAAAAGAGATCCTACAAATAGAATTCAAACAGTGTGGCAGTCTCAAGAGTGTTAATTTAAATGTAATTATGTGGGCATAAAGATGATAGGATACAATGAAAAATAACCATCAGGCCTTAGAAAAGAACTCCTCTGGCCACCATTAAGCATGACTTTGGCATTTGATAATTTCCCAAGAATGGCATAGCCTTTTGCTCCCATACATGTCATATAAAAACATCAGTAAACCAAGAAAAACCAGTAGGCCAACTTCAAGTAACATTTATCAGTTTAAGATTGAAGATTATCATCAATTACATAATCATTTAGCAGAGAGTGAATGTTATGAAAATGATAAGATGGTCATTATTTCAAGGCCAAACTGTGAAATATGTGGCGCAGAAGTTTTTTTGCTTCGATAATCCTCAAAAACAATACAAGTTAGGTGATTCAAAAAATGCTTATATCCACGAGCTCTATTACAGTACTACCAAATTATGGTATCCATCCTTCTTTTCTACCTTAACCAATCAATTCCTATAAAATCTTGCACAACAAGACACTTAACAGAAACTCATTAATTTGTCCAAAATCTTAAGAACTCATCTGGGAAGTGTATCGTTTTGAAAGCAACCTAAGTGTCCATATCATATCCTAATTTAACAAACAAACATCTTGAGGATGATCTGCATTGACATTTCCATGAACATGAATATCAAATACAGAATCTCCTTGTTGCAGCACAAAAGAAGAAGTTGACACCCAGAAAACTAAAAGCCCATATATCATTCAATTTATCTTTATGAGTGTTGCAGGATATCTCTTGAAGAACATCAGTTCACTTTAAGCTTAATACTCGGTAAAAATGTATTTGGTCTGACCCGTAACCATAGAATTGAATACATAAAACCTAGCGACAAGAGAAGACTGAAGAGACATTCTACATATTTGGCTAGTTACTTCGATATTGTTGTGGCTTATGTCAAAAGTGTGTTTGAGCTGTGCAGTGTGAATAATCAGCTGAACATTTGGCAAGTGTGATGTTAACTGCAGCTTGACATACAGAAACAGATTAAAGAATACTTATGCCTTCAACCCATGAGAATCACATGATCTCTAATTCTGTAAATTCTTCGAAACAGCAGCATTCTAGTGACATGTAGCATTCAACATCATCGACCAAAAACAAAAAACCGTCACAGTAGAGAACTGAATAAAAATCCAATCTCATCGCCTAATTCAGTGTAGGTACATAAATCGAACCATCGTTATGACTTTTATCTTATGCAGTGGAATACTAATTCTCCATCTTAATCCCCTAATGCACAAATCATTGAATAACTTAGAAGAAAACAAACCTAATTATCCAATTGAGATCTAAAAATCACGAAGAAGAACAAAAAGCATTAGAAAAAGGTTAGTATATATAATTACCTTCAACTTTCACTCGACCAATAATAGTGTAGCCTTCCCCATTCCTTCAAATTCCGGAATAAAAAAAAGAAAAGAAAAGAAAAAAAAAAAACATATCAAAACCCTAACAGATCTTTGCTGACATATAAATTCAATGAAAATTATTATTACCCAGATGCAATTGCGATAAACTGAAGAAGAAGTAGAACGGAGATGATTGATTTGGATCCCATCATCATCATCACGATCGTTCCTAAGCTCGATCGTAAGTCGTTGCTGTTTTCTGGTGATATTTATTGTTCTCCGATTTTCACAGGGGGAGTGTTTTTCTTTCACAGAGACGTGTGTACTGCTGGTTGGTTAATCTGGACCTGTGTTTTGGATGCGGGCTACGGGCTACCACCGTGTCCGAACCTGTAGATATTCTGAAAAGAGAATTACAAATACAAAGCAATAGGACTGCTTGTACCTAACTGAACCCATTGGGGCAGACTCTGCTCCCAATTGTCTCAATTATTAAGACTAATACCATTTTACCAAAGAATATGTAAAATGAGTGTTTTTCCTTTCACTAAGACATGTGCTAGTTGATAAATTTGGAGTCAGAACTTATGTTTTGAAAAACGGAGTTGGACACGAGCTACGGGTTATTACCGTGACCATATCAGTAAAAAATTTGTTACAAAGCAAACATGTCTTGTATACCTAACTGAACTCATTGCGTACTCCGTTCCCGATTTTTTCAATTATTAAGACTGATACTACATTTCCAAGAATCTATAAGGTTGGAGTTTTTTTTTCAGCGAAAAATGTGTTGGTTGGTTAATCTGGAATCTTGACTTTATGTATTGAAAAATAAACTTCGACACGGGCTACGGGCTATCACCGTGACCGTACCAATAAAAATTAGGTTACAAAGCAAATAGGTCTACTTGTAACCTAACCTAACTGAACCGTTGGGGCAGACTTTGCTCACAATTTTCTCAGGTATTAAGACTAATACCATATTTTGCCAACGAATATGTAATGTGGTTCGTGTCTTGTGACACGTGAACACAAGATTAATTTTCAGAAAACAAATTTACACTATCTGGGGTTTGAGATTAAAAAGGGCTTGAAACAAAATTATGTTATGCAAAAGAACTTGACTAATTTCCTACATGGACTTGACAACAATTTTATTTAGGACTGAGCTATAATAGGCTAAATTTACTATTTATATAATTTTAAAATTTTGTAATAGGTCGGCATTGCTTAAGTTAGGGGTAGTCTAGATGTATCTCGCTCCACTTCACTACAACATTGTCTCCATTGATAGCATATATGAAATTCATGTAATCTCCATCGAGGATTGTGTCCATTATTCCTTTGTTCTCGGACCACAAAATAGGTTCATGTAATGTCATCGTTTCAGCCTGTGTTGCATCTAATGCTCTTACCGGTTTACATAACGACCAAAACTTATCAATTTTTAATAGCCTCAATAAAAAATGCATTAAAATTAACTTTTGAATAAGGATGAACAATGAATTCATGGATACGGATTTAGTGCCACCTGTGTCATGTCCATTAAAATGGTGGATTTGAGATTTCCATTGCGTCCAATCCATCATCCATCGAATTTAACATTCGCGGGCTGACGATGCTGAATGTGGATGGACTGGCAGATTTTGAATATCTCATTGAAGTAGTTCATTTTTTGTTTATCAAGGTACTTATATCAATCTAAATTTTTTTATAGTTGGCTTTTCTTTGCAGCGTGATCAAACTTACTAAGATTCATATGGTTTGTTGGAAACATTATTTGTTATATAACTGCGTTGCTGAGTTTAGATTTTTTTTTGTTGAACTCCAATCTTGCTGAGACTAGGGCTTGTAATGCACTGTCCATATATCATAAATATAAATTCAACCTTTTTCTATCTATGACTGTGATGAGATAGATCTGCAAACAACATATCTAGATACCATATGGCAAAGACGGACTATCGTTTTACAGAAGGTAAGATTTTTGTTGCTAGAACTGACATTTTATTTTGACAGTGCTTTTGATCATTCATACTCCTTAGAATCACTAACTTTATTTTATTATATAACACCAATAAATAATACTATCTTCGTCCTAAAAAAAAAAAAAATTGCATCTCTTTTACTCGACAAAGGGAGTAAAAATTATCATTAGAATGAAAAATCCAATGGACGAGTTTGGGATTCCACAACTTTACATACATCTATGAATGGACGGATGTCAATGGATTTTAAAGATATCATCTGTGTTGAGTCCATTTAAATATGTATTTGTCCATTCCGTCAAGAGGCGGAATCGAATATCCACTCGTTAAATTACGGACTGGATTAGATAAAAAATACATGAATTTTGGGTATTTTGTTCGACCTTACTTTTGAAGAATATGATAATAGGCCTTACAAGCCTTATCGAAATTTTGTAATTCACGTTGGGCACAAACGATTAATCATAGGCCTTCTAAAAAAGTCTATTTAGGGATTGATAGTCCGAGACAATAAATGATAACATAATATATCGTGGGAATCCCTTATCCCCACTATTCAGACAACCCCAAACTCACAAATAAGTGTTGTCAATTTGTGAAAATGCACGCTCATTCCCAGATTTTTACAAGTTATTTAAAAATGACTAAAAATTAATACCATATTTTAGTATCACAGTTTCAAATAGCTTGTAATGGTAAGGGAAACCTTGTGATAAGCATGCTACAAGTATTTATCTTTCAGAAATTTCTTGCTTGTAAAATATTTGATTGGAGTTTCATCTAGTGGATTTAGGTATGATGTCATGTTTTCCGGTTGGACTTTTCATTCTACAAAACAATTGTTATTGTAAGTACAAGACCTCTGGCATTTATCTTAAGTATATTTGAGACACTATAAGTCAAAGATCCTATATTAAGTTTATTTCTCCCTTCAGAATGCACGATGCAAGTGAAGTTGATGTTAGGGCTTGTTATACTGCCATTTTTGTGAGTATTCTCGCTTCCAGCTACCTTTTCCTTAACCTTTTCTTGTATCTTTTTTCCTTTTATTTTTGTGGTATCTTGATAAGGATCCCATTTTTTCTTTTCAAATCTTTATCAGGTAGAAAATATATTAAACATTTTGGATGAGGAGCAACTGAAAACGCCGAAAATTACATTCTAAAGTGGGTGCCGACTACCAATACAGTGTGTTGCAATTTGTTTGGTGCACACTATAGTTGAATCTCTCTCTTTCTTTCTTATTACTTTTTATTTATCCCTTCTTCTCTTCAGCTGTCAGACTTATGAAGGTGATATTGCTGGGGAGCCTGGCACTGAAACTCGTGGTGGGTATGTTTCAGAAAATCAGCTTCAAACTTCCTTTTGTATCTATAATTTCTTAAAATATATTTGTGTCAGACGGAGTTTCCTTTCTGTGTAAAGTACTTTGGTTTCATTCGGAACTTCTCCTCATGTTTCTTCTAGTCTCTTAAAACCTTAATATTTTTTTACAATAGGTACACCTTTTGTGGGTTGGCGACGATGATTAATGAAGTTGATCGGTTGGACTTGCTTAGGCTAATGTAAGATAATAAAAAAAAAATCATTTTTTTTATATGTTTTTGTTATCTTATATGTTTATCCATATATCCACTAGCACCTCAACTCTGAGATGGTAGTATTGGAATACAAAACCTAACTGAACTGACAACCTCCACCTAGTATTTCCTTAGATCGAAGAAACCTTAATGTTATTAAAAATTAACATTACATGATTCTCTAACTTCATGCACCTCGTTTTTTATGCATACATCATTGTTTTGGATAAAAAATTATTGTTTGTTGGCAATCTATCATTTATTTCAAAGTTAACCCTATAAGTCATAATCCAGGAGATCCACCAAGTCATATTGTCTTTAATGTGTAATAACTCCATGTTATGTTTGTATCTGTAACTTTTTTGCTCAAATGTAGGACTGGATGACATTTCGCCAAGGGGTTGAAAGTGGATTTAAAGGTAGAACAAACAAATTAGTCGATGTTTGTTATTTGATATGGCAGGCATGTTTTAGAATCTGAACATGTTTTTCTTTTGGTTTTCTGAAATTGTGATATAATATAATAAGTAACAAATCAGGGGGGTGCAGTTTCCTTACCTCAAAGATTATCTTCTGTTATTGATGCAAAAATGAGGTTTTTATTCATTGGAGAAGGAGAAAAAACCAAGGTAGAACAAAAGTTTCTGTCAAATTTGAGTTTGTGGGAGGGAGTGGGTCAGCTGGAAGTCCTTCTCAAGTTAAGGGAAGTTCTCATTTTAAGCGTGACCTGGTAGTATCGCAGATGACATGGGACATGATACTTTAGGATATGTTCATCGTGTTTTTGTTTCAAAATTTCTTTTGTTCTTCATTTGGATCACCATGACTTTTTTATGTAGGTGATCTTTCATATGCTGGGTTATCATTTCTGAATATATCAACAGAAGCTGACCCTTTCTGCGACACCATTGGTCTGCAGCGATATATACTTTTATGTTCTCAGGTATCACGTTTGAAACTCTAGTAGGGTGCTGGTGTGTGGCAATAGAGAATGCCATGTCCTTATATGCATGATATGCACCTAGTCCATAAGTTAGTGTTATTTACTGTTAAGAAAAATGTAGACCAACTGTCTAATAGGCTTTACGATAACATAATCTTTTGGATAGAGGAAACCGCAATTATTTTACATATTGGCCTTGTTTGGTAAAAATTATGATTATCATTTATGATAATAGATAATCATAAATTGAAAAATGATTATGCTATTAATCATATTTCAATAAATTTTAACAAACACATTTTTAAAAGAATTGATTATCTTAGAAAAATACTCTCAAAGAGAAGTGGAAAGAATGATGATCTATGATTATTTTTTTAGTCCACTATTATTTTTTGTCTCTCTCTTGATAGTTTAGAGAAAATAAGGAAAAAAGGTCTAATTCAATTTTGTTAAAAAAAATTGATTATGATAATTTTTATAAACAACTTTTTTCTACTTATGAAAATAATGAGTGTTTTCAATTATTATAAATTTTAACAAACATCCATATAATGGATTATGGAGTGGATAACTTATTATGGGTTCATAATCCATTATAATAATGGTTACCAAACAACGTCATTAACTTTCCTAGGAATTAAGTTGTTACAGTATTCTGTAAAGTGAATACCTTTTTAGCTATGCTCAAAAAAAATTATAAAACAAGTAATGTTCTTAAATGGTCTTTTGAGTCTTAATGTGCGTCTAATTTTTTTCACCACTGGTTGTTGCAGGATTCACAAGGAGGGCTCAAGGACAAACCTGAAAAGCATCGAGATTACTACCACACGTCTTATTGCCTCAACGACCTCTCTCTGTGTTAACATAGCTGGTCAAAGACTGCCAACTCTCAACCCTTGCCCCATGCAATTTCTGGTCCTTACACTAAACTATCGGAGCCCATCCAACCTTTTTTTAACGTTGTAATAGATAAGTACCGTCAGACTAATGATTTTTTTCGATTTCTTACTAATATCTTGTAAACAACTTCGTTAAGTGGATACATATGCGTATAATTGAAGTCGGGTTTATTGTAGTGCTCCTTGGTAGCAGTTTGTTCTATAAGAACTCCTTAAATAAAATACTCATGACGCCAGACAACGTTATTTAGAATAATTTTCTTATCAGGCGGTCGTTTTTTTTTGTTTTTTCATATGGGTAAACGAACTTCTTCATCATAAAGATCACCATTTTTAATGCCCATACCACTATCAAGTGGTAGAACATAACATGTTCATAGGGATTCTGTATGCTGCAGAGTTGCCAGAATGTACTTGAAAAACCATATTTTACCACATTATAGTAAAGTTAGGGAATTTATAAAATAATACTGGGTTTATACTAATATTAAATTAAAAAAGAATGAATACAAGATATGGCCACAGACTTTTTCAATTTTTTTGGGTGAGTCATGATGTCTCGTCCAAATTTTGATTCCGTCTCACGTTCCATGCTCTCGAGGAAAAAAAACAAGAAGTTAATCACAGTTTTATGTCAAATCGTTCCCACATCTTTTCTCCATTAGACTTAGCCTAATTTGTTTATTTTTTTGAAGGGTAAAAAATGGTTTAGTCTAAATTCGTCTCAAAAATAGGCAATTTAATCCTGACCGAGTTAACAAGGTACAGATTAATCCTTTATTTATTTAAAATATAGAAAATACACAAATAATCTTCCTTATTTACAATTTATTCCAAATATTTTAGCCCACCGTAACTTACGATGATATCAACTTTTTTAGGTAATATAAAAATAATTAAAAAACAATTTATCTTTCAAACCGCTCATCCAAAGTTCACAATCTTTATATATTCAAAAATCTCTCTCCGAGATCTACAAAAAAAATACACATATGACTATATAATTTTTATTTTTTAAAATTTTAATTTTCTCTCCATGGTTATGTCATGTGTACAAAAAGATACACAAGCACAAAATTTTCATAAGATTATGCAGTCATTTTTTCATACGTGCACCACTTTGTACACCCCTGTAAAACATGCATGAACCAATTGTTCATAACCACACACTCGGACTTATTTTTTCATTGGAATTACAGCGGTGCACCAATATGTACACACCTGCAAAATATGCATAAAAACCGATAATTCATAACTACATACAGACCTACTTTTTCATAGGAATTACACTGGTGCACCAATATGTACACACCTAAAAAACATGCACTAAATCCATCATTCATACCCACATGCAATCCTATTTTTCATGGAAAATACACTTTTTTTAATACGCAAAAGCTGAACCCGGGCCCCTACCCGAACCCAGCCAGGCAGCCTAGCCCCACTACCATACCCACCCCGCCTGACCCAACTATAAAACTACATTTATATGAATACAGACCTTTATGGTGGGGATTGAACCCTGACTTCCTCCTTACTGGAGTTGATGGGAAACCATTGAGCTACAAGCTTGGACCCTTCATGGAAAATACACTAGTGCACCAATATGTACACCCCTATAAAACATTCATTAACACAAACCTATTTTCATTTAAATACACTGGTGCACCAATATGTACACTCCTACAAAATATGCATAAGACCAATCGTTTGTAACCATAAGCGAACCTAATAATTTTTTTATGGGAATTGCACAGGTGCACCAATATGTACACACCTACAAAACATGCATTAAATCGATCATTCATACACATACAAAGATATATTTTTCTTGGAAAATACATTGGTGCACTAATATGTACACCCCTGCAAAACATGCATAAAACCGATCATTCATAACCATACACAAACCTACTTTTTCATGGAATTGCACTGGTGCATCAATATGTACACTCCTGCAAAACATGCATAAAACCGATCATTCATAACTACACACAAACCCACTTTTTAATGGGAATTCCACAGGTGCACCAATATGTACACACCTATAAAACATGCATTAAATCGATCATTCATACACACGCATACCTATTTTTCATGGAAAATACACTGGTGCACCAATATGTACACCCCTACAAAACACGGAATAAATCAACCATATTCACCTACAAAAAGATCTATTTCATGGCAATTACACCGGTGCACCAGTATGTGCACACCTAACCATATTGTATAATTATAACATGGAAACTCAGATGTATTTGAACCATCAACCTCCGCAAACCTTGTAATAGGCTTGGGCGTTTTACTATTTCGAGTTTATGGGTCGCTAAAGATAAACAATAAAAAGAATCAACATATGCACAACTATGTGCACAATAACAATCAACACGTGTACAACTATGTACACATGTGTACCCAAAACATGTATACTCATGTATACAAGTTCATCTTTAAGAACATTAACAATCAACATGTATACAATTATATGTACATTAACAATCACCAAGATCAAATACAGTGTAATGAAGTGAAATGTTAGAGCGTTATGCCAATGATTTTTGTTAAGTTCATTGTTTGAAATAACTGAGATTTTGATGCAAATGAAAAAGTGCACGAAGAGAGACAGAGAGTACGGTAATATCACTTGAACTTTATATAGGAAAAGAATATACCTTCTTCGGTAATAAAGGATAGACCTCAGTTCTCACGGAACTCTTTCATTTCTTCCTCTCAAAGCAAGTACATCAATTAAAAGAACGTTAGCTCCAGCATCCGCAAAATCTAGCAATATCCATAAAGATTCCTTAAAAGACAGATTCATGCTAATAAGTCCAAGCTATAATAACAATGTCTGCACCATACTCCTTTCTTGCATCAACAACTACTTTTATCCGCATCACTGTCTCCCCCCTCGAAACCACCTTTCAACCTTGGGTATGACTGCAAGCTTTTGGAGGTACCTTTTCAAAGAAAACAAGACGATAAACATCAAGACCAACCAATGTAATGAAAAAATCATGCTAAACATAGAACATCCAATGAAAAATTCAGTTCACAAAATAAAATATCAAATCCAATAATCAACATGTGCACTCATTAAATCATGTCTTTTTATGAAATTCTTTTTCTTTCCTTTAATCAACAGTTGTTCAACTATGTGCACATTAACGATCAATATGTGTACAATTATGTACACATTAACATGCGTACAACATGTGTACAATTATGTACACATTAAGAATCAACATATGTACAACTATGTCCACATTAACAATTCAATAATAAAATGATCTTACTAATGATGGAAAATTCGTAAGAGACCAATCAACATAAGAAGTAGAGCTATAAATGAAGAAGACTATGCATGAAATAAAAATGGAGAACAAAAATAAAAGTAAGTCATGGAAAATTTAACCATACTTGCGCTTTAGTGGTTGCTTCATATACAGCAGGGGAGACTCAAAAATGCGCCTCAACCACATATTTACCATAATAGATTCTCTTAGATAGTGCCTACAAGCAAACCAAAATTATAAAGAAGAAAGACAATAGATAAGTTACATTTTTT
The DNA here is from genome assembly GCA_023531435.1 of Papaver californicum. NCBI lineage: Eukaryota > Viridiplantae > Streptophyta > Magnoliopsida > Ranunculales > Papaveraceae > Papaver > Papaver californicum. The sequence continues at coordinate 12,691,498 of JAJJMC010029784.1, forward strand.
TTTGATGTGTTTGGTTAGTTATAAAAAATACTTCGTGTACTGAATAGTAAAGTATGCAAGGACACAAACCAAAGCCACAAATTTTATGATGATCTAGTCAATGGATTGATTCTATCTATCCTAGTGGAATCATACATTGAGTGCTTAGTAAGAAAAGGATCCCAAGTAGAAATTTTTTAATAAAAAATGTTAATGCAGGTAGTGAATAAAAGTCATAATTGTTTTTGTATGAGTAAATGGTCATACCCAAACAGAGTCATAAAATGAAATTGACTTTAGTTTTATAAAACATGACTAGTAAGACTTCATAAAATCAATATTATTTTATTAAATACAAAAGGACCTTGAACATGCGACTTGTATTGGATTCCGTAACTTCTTAAATCAAATAGAAACCAAAGAATTTCAGGGACTCAAGAAAGCTTGTCTAAGTTTCTACTACAATAATGTACAACCGGTTGTTGATAATTTATATGCATTTCTTGCAAGATACATATAGATATAATCCATAAATCATTAACTATAAGAGATACATATAGTACATGAATCACTAATCATCTGTGTCAACACAAAACAAGTTGGTAACAAACAAAAAAATCTAAATTAAAGCATCGATCAACATGTATACAACTATGTGCATATCAAAACTCAATATGTGTAAAATTATGTACACATTAAGAATTAACATGTGTACAACTATGTACACATTAACAATTCAATAACAAAATGATCTTACTTCAAAATTGTCATAAACTCAAAACGAGACCAATTATCAGAATATTTGTTAATCAATATTGTGACATACATATTAATGTAGTAAATAGCTAGTCTATGTACTAAACTCATAAAGTATCCACTTAAAAAAAAGAGTTAAATCAAATAAAATATTTAAAATAATAAACAATTGTAATGCTCACATTACATCTACCCATCACCAAGCATATATTGGAACATTATAAAATCTTGTCAAACTTTGTGAACTTCTGTATTTGATCAATGATATCTTCCTTCTCGATCACTTAATAAAAATAAGGAGAATTCTCATATATCAATTAATTGTTGTTTCACAGTTAAAGACCCAATTGATCAGTTGAAGCGTACTTGAATAGCTCCTCTTTAGAACACCATAAGATTAAAAGACGAATGCTTAATCTCTATAGAATTACTAATATACAAACAACACAATGGTCGTGGAAGTTATTCATAATGGATGTGTGTATGGATCGGGTTAGACATTAGAGGATGCGTGTATAGGTATTGACACGTAGAAATGGAATAACTTCAAATAAGGGATCACTAGCTGGTCTTCTTCCTTAATTAATGTGGGCATCATTTTATCATGTTCACCATCATAAACATTAAGGTGACAAAACAGAAAGCCATACAATATGAATACAATTTGAAAACAGCTCGTCTTGTTAGTGTAGGATGATAAGAGACATGTGTTGTTGGGGTTGATTCTCCATTCATTTTCATCATCTTCTTCTCCCTTGTTCTATTCCTTCTCCCGTATTTTCATAAGCCTAAATTTCATTCCAAATACTCTAAAACCCCATTCTACTCATGAAAGCCTAAGATCTCTCTTCCATTAACAAAACCAAAACCCACTCACATAATTCCGTGATAATCAAAGAAGATATTAAACAATCAAAACCACAACAATTAATTAAGCAAAAAAAACTCTAACTTGACGAAAAAATTGAAATTAGGTTTAGGTAGTGATTTTAAAAAGATAAATCGATTCGATTATTACCTCTGGAATTGAGAATTTATGATCATAACGTTGTGTTTCAAGACGATTTAAATAATGATATTTTTGTCTAATTTGTAGTTTGAGATCATGAATTTGTTGAAGATGATATTGTCTAAGACCTTCACCCGGTTTATGCTTAGCGGGCATGGCATTCTTTAAGTTTACTAAATCAATAAATGATGGTGCTCCTCCATTAGTTTCTATCGGCTTCTTTTCTACTTCTACTACCGCCGATGAAGCTTAAAAGATTTTTGGTTTCATTTCAATGAAGTTCAGATATTGTTCTTTTTTTTTGCTTTTCTCTTTGTAAATTGCAATCGCCTTTTATCTCTGTCTCTCTCATTTTTTTTTGAAATGATGAATATGGAAACATGAAAAGGGTAATTAAGGTAATAAAAAAAAGATATATCTTCAAGATCGACTGAAATTTGGACTAACTCGTTTAAGTTTGGACTAAATTGTCTACGAATTTAAAAATCAGGACCAATGAGTACTAGGCCTGAAAGGGTAAGACTAGAGCGTCCAAAGTCCAACAGGTTTGAGACTAAACATTAATTCATGCATTGGATAATAAGTGCAGTGACGCAATTGGCTAGCGCGTAGGTCTTGTAGCTATATAATGCATCATGTATCCGCCACAATTTGTTATTAGCTATAGTCGGTAACTCATTCCACAATGTCCAATTTTCTTTATATATTATAATTAAAACTAAATACTCTCATCATATTCATTCTGGCTCCACAATTTATTGATGTGGATTACTGTGGCGAAAGTATTTGAAATTAGGACTTTCTCGTTCATTCTGGCCCCATACAGTAAACAATAATAATAATTTTACACCATGTTTACACCTTCCGTATGTAAAACTAACCCCCACTGCTTCGACCACTTCCACATGTACAGTGAAGACATCAGTAATCAAAACTAACCCTACTTACTATGTTTTTCTTAACCCTCACTTCGTGTCTTATTTTTGCATCTTACTGCTCAAAATCTACTTGCTCAAATTACCAATTATCAACATTAGGCCCGTATCTATGATAAGAATTGATTCATATGTAATAGCACCATCTTCGATTGATACCCAGGTTTTTTTTTTTCAAATTCAGTCATAATTAAGAATTTTTAGTCTCACTGAACTAATATTTTTCTGGGTTTTTCTAAATTCTAACGATTGATATGTTCAGTTACATTGCAAATTTAGGATTCTTATCTTTTGTGTATCGATCTATGTTATTAATCTTGCATTTATGATTTGGTTTTTGGGTTTCAGGAGCTGTATTAACAAATCGATTTGAGGAAATCCCAAAATTTTCTTTGGAGGAAATCCGAAGTTTTTTTTAATGGCGATGATCATGATACGGGTAAATCTCTTCTCCATACATATATTTTTTTAATCGATTTTCAGTAAATTTGTCAATTGCGGTACTAAATTTTCTGTTATCTTGAATATTCATCACTACTTTCAGTTCCTCAACTCAGTTTCTCAAAATCTTCTACTCTTAGTGCTTCTTCTGCAATATCATTAAATGGAGGTTTAGTTGCATCATCTTCTGTTCTTGGTAGTGGACAAAAGCTCTTGCATATGAAAAACCTTTACAACAATCTGTAAGCACAGACAATTCTTACACAAAACCCTGTAATCATAATCCGTGGATTTGCAACTTTAGGGCTTCCATTAGTAATATGTTAGTAAGAAACCAAAGGCATGTGGGTTACAGATCATATCATTCAAGAAACTAAACAGACACAGTATTACAGTTAACTCTTTGTTGTTAGTTTTAAAAACTATTAACAAATAGATCAACTTCAAAATTTAAATTTAAATTTCATGTCTTGCAGGGGAATGAGTTTATAGGGATAATACAACAGCAGCAGGGTTTTTCTCTCTGTGACCAGTTTCACACAGATAAGTTCGGGAGAATGCCTAAGTGACCAAGTACTCTTGCACCGGTATACTTAGCAGCAGCGGCTAGCCATGAATTTGAGTCATGTATTTCAGGGTTCAAACTACAAGGGTTATGGGTTCTGTGATGTGCCGAGAAGTCAGTGAAATAAGTAGGTGCTGCCATACATTTTGTGATTTGGTTTGCGACGGTTTAGGACATGATTTTGCAACCGACAAGTTAGGGAATAAGAAAAGTAGTTGCTGCCATCGATATTGGAGATGAATGGAGAAGATCCAAAGAGTATTCAGAGTTGTACAAGATTAGGAAAATTAAGTGTTTATCAGATTCGCAATTGCAGGGGGTTGAGAGCTATAAAAAAGGAGATTAAAAGCTACATCAGGGATATCCATCATAGACCCCTTCACGACTGCACAAGCTAACTCCACAGAAAGGAGCTTTTTCTCCTCTCCAAATCCTATCCACCACAAGCACTCCACAATAGTAGTCCGTCATACCGCCTGCGTATACCATCATCACATGCATTTTCATGACAACATCACAGCATCTCCACCCATCAGCTGCGACTGTTAGCAACATCACCAGTCCGCAGCTCCTTACATCTGCACCACCGCCAGTTCCATCTCGAGCTACAGCACCAACCATGGCAGCAGCAAACTTTCCACTCTATTCCACTTTTGCAGCACCAAACGTTCATCACCTTGCCGCACCTCCAACAGAGAGGAGCTTTGCTCCTCTCCAAACTTTCACAGCCACCATCTCCAGACTCTCTTCCACCTTCACTGCGCACATCCTGCACCAGGTCACATAACCACCAGCACCCACCAGCAGTCCACCAGTTTGTACCTCTCCAACAGTAGCAGCACTACAGGAACACAGCACCACAGCATCATCTCTTCTCGCTCGCCTGCGTCATCACCAGGTCGCAGTACAACAACACCTTCACAAGCTCGAGAACCATCATCCACGGCAACACAAAAGTTCACATCCACCACAGCATCATCTCTTCTCGCTTGCCTGCGTCATCACCAGGTCGCAGTACAACAACACCTTCACAAGCTCGAGAACCATCATCCACGGCAACAACAAAAGTTCACATCCACCACAGGTTTCAAAATTTATCTGATAACATGATTCCAAAAGAATGACGTGTTCATATTTTAGCTGTAATGTAGTTTAGATATGCAAAATAAAATAGTTAAAAAAAAATTAATTAGTCTCTAGATCTTATTTATCCATCTAAGGTGATTGATTTCTCATGGTGGGAGCATTACCTTACTGTAAATCATTTTCTATTCATTGGGAAATAATAAAAAAAATGAGACATACAAATCACTGTCTTAGGAGAACTGTCATTTATGGAGTTCTTGGTTGAATTGTAAAGTTAGTGGATGCCTATGATACAAGTCATTTTCTCCCAATTTTTCAGAGAGTTTCTTACTGGGTACCTTAAATTAATCATGACACTAGTGCAAGTGTGTTTATGGTTGATTTATTCTGGTGTTAGATTCAAAAGTAGTCCACAAAGAACTCGTTCTTCTTTTAAGGTGAGCAATGATTTCAAGCGTAAGAATGACTAAGCAAATTCGGGAATTCAATTATGTGCAGTCTAAAAAAAAAAAAGTGAGTTTGACATTTTATTTGATTTGGTTGGTTAAGTAGTTGGCAGTTCTAATTACGAAATCAGACTAAGTTCAGAGGTTGTCGGCCCCTGTTTGTATAGCATTTTTGTATCAGTTAGTGCCGGGCTACGTTTTGGTATCGGTTAGCTGTGATGAATAATGATGGAGTTAAAATTCTGTTCATGGAAATCATGCAAGGACAGTGTGTTGGAAATAAAAATGGTTTAATGTTAAAATTAAGATTTTATTACTTAAAATAATTTTGTTGCTATAATTAACTTGATGGTGTTAGGATCATTAGTCCAAATTTGGGTGGAATTATAGCCATCCATTTTTACTTCTTAGTGAATGAGAAACCTTTGGTTGTCCCATATTGGGCAAACCAAGGAGGAAGTTCATGCATATTACCACAAACGTTCTATATAAGGAAAAGAACTAGTGGATTGGATATGGACTAGTGGGCAAATGCATACATGTGCGGTGCTTCGCACCGAAGCAACGCAGGGCCACGGGCTTGCGGGCTTGCGGTGCTTGCGTGTGCTTTTGCGTGTGTCTTGGCGTGTGTCTTGGCGTGAGCCTTGGCGTGATTTTTCACTTAAAAGGTGTAGCAGCATCTTCCTGAAGGTGTACCTGGTAAATATTGAGTTAAGGGCAGTCTGTTGAACAGGCGACTTCATCTTCAAGTTCTCTGTTGTTTGTGTTTCTCTGTTACAGGAAGATTATTAGCCAACAATCTTAACTCAATATCTGTGCAATCAACGAATCTTCTGTAACCATGGCAAAGACTGATGTTGAGAGACCTCAGAAGTTTTCTGGTAAGGATTTTAAGAGATGGCAATCGAAGATGCTCTTTTTTCTGAGTTTCCACATGCTTGATGGAGTAGTGTTGAAACCGTATGACAAAGCTCTGGATACTCCTGAATCATCCAAGGAAAAAGATACTTGGACGAGAAATAATTATTTAGCAAAAAATCATGTTTTAAATTGCCTTGAAGACTCTCTGTATGATTTTTACAATGCTAAGGATGATTTTTCTGCTCACAATTTATGGTCTGCACTGCAAGAAAAATGTGAAGCAGAAATTGCAGGAAGTAAAAAGTTTCTGGTTGCACGTTTTTTACAATACAAGATGCTGAATGAAAAATCTGTGGTTGACCAGTTTCTGGAGTTGCAGAAAATTATTAATGAAATCATTGCTGAAGGTATGACTATTTCTGAGACCTTTCAAGTTTCTGCTGTGATTGAAAAATTACCAAGTTCATGGGCCGAATACAAGAGAAGACTAAGGCATGAAACTGGTGAGATTACTATGATAGAACTGGGCAAGAAAATACAAGTTGAAGAGTTGCTGTGCTCAAAGGACAAGAATTTCTCTTCTGCAAGAGACATGTCAAACAAAGCTCATGTGATCGAACACAAGTTTGCTTCACTCAGTCTGGACCACAACAAGCGCAAGCCTGGCCCTCAAGGAAAAGGTAAATTTCAAAAACCAAAGTCTGCTATTGGTAAGATTAAGGGAACTTGTTATGTCTGTGGTGTGTCTGGCCATATGGCAATGCATTGTAGAAAACGCAAAGATGCGAATTTTAAGAAACAAAATGTAAACCTAGCTGAAAATAGTAAAAATGAATTTTCTGGCACGGTGTCTGAGGTGAATTTAGTTAACAATGTGAGGGACTGGTGGGTAGACTCTGGAGCTACCAAACATGTCTGCGGAAGCAAGGATATGTTCACCTCATACCAGACAGTAGGAGAGGGAGAAAAAATCTATATGGGTAATTCTTCTGCAGCACAAGTTGCAGGAAAAGGAAAGGTTTCGCTGAAGCTCTCTTCTGGGAAAATCCTCACATTGAATGAAGTGTTACATGTACCAAACATCTGCAAGAATCTCGTTTCAAGTGGTGTGCTAGATGACAAGGGCTTTAAAATTGTTTTTGAGTCTGGAAAAGTGATTATCACTAAGGGTAGGGACTTTGTGGGAAAGGGCTATAAGGCTGAGGGCCTTTACAAATTATCTGTAATCTCTACTGAAATTAATAAAGTTGATTCTTCTTATGTTGTTGTCTTATTGAATTTCTGGCATGGTAGACTTGGTCATGTAAATTATAATTCAATGAACAAATTGGCAAAATCTGGCTGCATTCCAAAATTAAATTTGGAATATGAACATAAATGTGAAGTTTGTGTAGAATCAAAATATGCGAAGAAGCCTTTTCAGAAAAATGTCCACAGAGTTTCTAATCCCTTAGAGTTAATTCACACTGACTTAGTTGATATGAAATCAATCCAAACCAGAGGTGGAAAAAAATGGTTTATTACCTTCATAGATGACTGTACTAGATACTGTCATATCTTCTTGCTTAAAGGAAAAGATGATGCTCTTGAAGCATTTAAATTATATAAATTAGAAGTAGAAAACCAGATGAGTACCACCATTAAAACTGTTAGGTCTGATCGTGGGGGTGAATACGTAACTCCTATAGGAGACTTTTGTGCGCAACATGGCATTATTCATGAGGTAACTCCTCCTTATTCACCACAATCTAATGGTGTGGCTGAACGGAAAAACCGAACCCTTAAGGAGATGATGAATGCCATGTTAATCAGTTCAGGACTACCGGCGAACTTGTGGGGGGAGTCCGTCCTCTCAGCTTGCTATATCCTGAACAGAGTGCCCCTTAAAGGAACAAAAAAATCACCGTATGAATTATGAAAAGGCAAACAACCCTCTTATGGATACCTCAAAGTGTGGGGGTGTTTAGCCAAGGTCTCTATTCCTCCACCTAAGAGGACTAAAATAGGACCTAAAACCGTTGATTGTGTCTTTCTAGGATATCCCGAGCACATCACTGCTTATAGATTTATGGTTGTGAGTTCCGATAACTCGAAAATTGGTGTGGACACCATTTTGGAATCTAGAGATGCTTCGTTTTTTGAAAAAAATTTTCCAATGAAAACTGAATCTCGCGTGATACGTGTAGATCCTCTAGATGTCCCTTCTTCTAGCCATTCATTACCGGTAGAAGAAGATGAACCTGTTTATGAGCCAAGAAGAAGCAAAAGACCTAGATTAGAAAAATCTTTTGGGCCAGACTTCATTACCTGTTTAGTTGAAACTGACCCACAAACCTATAAAGAGGCCATGACTTCGTCTGAAGCTCCATGGTGGAAAGAATCCACTATTAGTGAGATGGATTCTATTGTTCAGAATGAAACCTGGGAAATAGTAGATTTACCTCCAGGGTGCAAAACCATAGGTTGTAAATGGATTTTTAAGAGAAAACGTAAAGTTGATGGAACCGTGGAAAAATATAAAGCTAGACTTGTAGCTAAAGGCTATAAACAAATAGAAGGTGTAGATTTCTTCGACACTTATTCACCTTCACTAGAATTACTTCAATTAGGTTGCTAATTGCAATTGCTGCAATCCATAATCTAGAGATACATCAAATGGATGTAAAAACTGCGTTTCTAAATGGTGAACTAGATGAAGAAATTTATATGGATCAACCCGAGGGCTTTGTGGTGAAGAATTATGAAAAGAAGGTGTGTAGACTTAAAAAGTCTTTATATGGCTTGAAACAAGCACCTAAACAATGGCATGAAAAATTTGATCATGTAATGTTCTCTAGTGGTTTTAAAATAAATGAAGCTGACAAATGTGTTTACACTAAATCTGTCAACGATGCTTGTGTGATGGTGTGCCTGTATGTTGATGATATGCTTATACTAGGTACAACCTTAGAAATCATTAATTCCACTAAGAACATGTTGAATGAGAACTTTGACATGAAAGACTTCGATCCTGCTGATATAATCCTAGGGATGAAAATTAGAAAGGAGTCTAATGGATTCAGTCTCAGTCAATCTCATTATGTTGAGTCAGTTCTGAAAAAATTTAACCAGTTTGATAGTAAACCTGCAAGTACTCCTTTTGACCCTTCTTGTAGACTCAAGAAAAACAAAGGCAATGGAGTCTCGCAACTTGAATATTCACATGTCATAGGAAGTCTGATGTACTTAATGAACTGCACGAGACCATACATTGCCTATGCAGTGAGTAGACTAAGTAGGTATACCTGTGATCCAGGACAAGAGCATTGGGATGCACTTTTCAGAGTGCTGAGGTATCTTAAATACACTTTAAACTTTCGGTTGAGTTATGAGAGATACCCTGCTGTTCTGGAAGGATAATGTGATGCAAACTGGATGGCAGACTCAGAGGAGTCTAAGTCTACGAGTAAATACGTTTTCACTCTAGGCTGTGGAGCAGTATCTTGGAAGAGTTCCAAACAGACCTGTATCGCTCGATCCACTATGGAAATCCGAGTTTATAGCGTTAGATAAAGCAGGAGAGGAAGCCGCTTGGCTAAGATGCTTTTTAGAAGACATTCCTCTTTGGCATAGGCCTGTGCCAGCTGTATCTATACATTGTGATAATCAAGCTGCAATAGCTAATGCTAAAAACAACAACTATAATGGAAAATCTATTCATATAAGGAGAAGACACAATTCTCTAAAACAACTAATCTCAACTGGCGTTATTTCTGTTGACTTTGTGAGGTCTAAGGAGAATATCGCGGACCCTTTGACGAAAGGCTTGTCCAAGGAGATAGTTAGTAATGCATCGAGGGGGATGGGACTTAAGCTCATCAATTAAAACTTGCCATGAAGGATACTCAACCTTGCTGACTGGAGATCCTAAGATCAAGGTTTTGAATGAGACAACTAATTTGTGGCGGGTAAAAATTAAACACTATCAGAGAATGATTTTCTCTGTCCCTTCCCTATGATGTAGACGTGATAGTGTGACTGCAAGTGAGGATGACTTTGAGTAAAGTCTTAATGAGTTCTATAGTTTCAATTTAAGATTGAAATGGGGTGTAGCAGTTAACACTCTTGATAGAACTCACCTATCTGAATGAGGAAGTGGGTCGCTTCCTATGAGAACTGAGCTGATTCTCTAGAGCATTCTGAGAAACGGGATACGTCCAGGGCCAAAACGGACACAACGGCGTGAACTTAACAGCACTTTAAGAGATATCTCGCGTAAGGAGTTATTGAAGAATTACACTAAACGATGTCAGTTCAAGACATCACATTCACTGACCATCAAGTAGTTCCGGTGCTTCTCACTAAGCAAAGGTTCAATTCCAACTGGTCACCTATTGCTTAAGAGGTATTTCTCGTTTTTTCGATTTTCCGATTTTTCGGTTTCGTCATTCATGTGGGGGATTGTTGGAAATAAAAATGGTTTAATGCTAAAGTTAAGATTTTATTACTTAAAATAATTATTTTACTATAATTAACTTGATGGGTGCTAGGATCATTAGTCCAAACTTGGGTGGAATTATAGCCATCCATTTTCACTTCTTAGTGAATGAGAAACCTTTGGTTGTCCCACATTGGGCAAACCAAGGAGGAAGTTCATGCATATTACCACAAACGTTCTATATAAGGAAAAGAACTAGTGGATTGGATATGGACTTGGGAAATGGACTAGTGGGCGAAGCACCGCAGGGCCGCGGGCTTGCGGGCTTGCGGAGCTTGCGGTGCTTGCGTGTGCTTTTGCGTGTGTCTTGGCGTGAGCCTTGGTGCGACCCTTGGTGCGACCCTTGGTGTGACCCTTGGTGCGAGCCTTGGTGTGAGCCTTGGTGCGAGCCTTGGCGTGTGCCTTGCGTGTGCCTTGCGAGTGCCTGCGAGTGCACACGTGTACCCATCAAATATTCAACGGGTTTATTTTAAAAATAAATATTTTACCGTTTTGAATTAAATGAAAAATAAAATCATAAATATTTTTTAATTAAAAATCTTAACGTTTTGTTTTAATGGGGATTTAATATTTCAAATTAAATTTTTTCACCGTTTTTAAAACTCAAAAGATTACTTCTCCTATAAAAGAACAACAATGCTAAGGTTTTCGTTTACCCCAGTCGCAGCCACTGTCCTGACGACTTTTCACCATCTTCCTGCTTTGTTTTGCGCACTAGCTTTACATTCTTATTTTCATCTTCTGTTAAGTTCACAACGGGCCAACGAGCTTTGCTAGCTGGGTTGGTATCAGGTGATTTTATCCTGAATTCAAATTTGTCACTTAAAAGGTATATCAGCATCTTCCTGAAGGTGTACCTGGCAAATATTGAGTTAAGGGCAGTCTGTTGAACAGGCGACTTCACCTCTCTGTGCTTGAGTGTGTGTGCTGTTTAATTCTAACCCTCCCTTAATCATCTTCAAGTTCTCTGTTGTTTGTGTTTCTCTGTTACAGGAAGATTATTAGCCAACACAATGTATCCTCACGCAGTTAATATTCAAATGAGAAAGAAATGAGGGATTGGCGGTAACATGATTTCTATTATAGTTTTGTCATCTGTGATAGTCATTGGATTCCATAGTTTTGTGTGTATTATCTCACATGCAGTAAATTTGTGGAAAATAAATTTAATTTATATACACATTCAACGGTGTTATTTGTAGGTCTCGTTGACAAATAATGTTGATGGTTTGAGGTTTGTGAAAGTAAGGATGAGGTCTGTTCGGATACCTCAGATCGGAGAAGATGTGCCATGGTGAAGCCAGCACCCTAGTTAGACATCATTGTGATCTCACATATATTCCTTCTCGAATGACAGTTGGTCCAGCTTATTGGTTGTAATTGTATTATGGGAAAGGTTGCAGCTCATGCAAGGAGGGAGATGCTACTCCTTTACTGATAGTTATAGCATGTAGAGTATGTCATTATGGAGCTAAAGGCCTTCAATTGGGCTCTGTTTGTTTAATTTTTTTCTTTGTAGGGTTATATAATGACTTTGGCATTAGTTTCTAAGTGTAATCAAACACTCGGAAATGCTTTTAGAAGTACAATGTAACGTGCAAACCACTCTCAGTATGTTCTCTTAGCAAGCATGACCGGAACTCCAAAGATCTCGGTGCTAATGACAATTGTTGTATAATGGGATAATTAGGAATATATCCTGGATTTGTATTATTATTAGTTGAGAATATGTCCTATAACGTTAGAAATTAAGGGATATGTTCCAGCCGTCCATTTTTTTTATTAAATACATATTTTTAGACAGTTATGCCCTTGATATTTAAATTGGTTTCACACCATCATCAACTCCCGCTTCCGTCAATCAATCACCATCATGATCAACTTCATAAATCCGGGACATATTTCCAATTTTCCTTCTCATTAATCATTAAATATTTTATGTGTAGAGGGCATAACTGTCCAAAAATATATATTTAATAAAAAAAATGGACGGCTGGGATATATCCCTTTATTTCTAACGTTATAGGATATATTCCTTAATTATTAGTTCAAATCCGGGATATATTTCCAATTTTCCCTCGTATAATTTATGCAGCTGTGAATCAATTTACAAGTTAACACATTTATAGGTATTGATTATTAGAAAGTTTTACACAACTTATCTGAAACATTTAACATATCCAGAACAACATACTAAAAAACACAGCGAGGGACGAAGCACCCACTAAAATTTGAATTTTAATAAGGAAATACTTTAGTTTTATGTTACAAATGTTAGAGGTTAAATAAAATTTATACGAATTATGGGTTTAAAATTTCTGTAAATGTTGGAAAAAAAGTGGCAAGACAAAAAGCCCGGATTGGTAAATAATTTCATATCCCCTTAAGTAACAGTGAACTAACAGTCCTAGTTAAAGAGTCCCAAAAAAGCCGAATTCCAAAAGAAGGTCACCGAATATTGGACCCCTTAGTATATAAGTCCCGATTCCGTCCTTGAACACAGCAACGCAAAAAAATATTTAGCCGGTGTACAGCACGGATTACTTCCTAGTTTAATTTATTATTACCCAAAATACTTCTTCACTTGCAAAAAATCGAAGTACAGAGAGAGAGGGATGGCACCAAATATTGAAGTGAGAAGACAAGGGTTTAAGAGATTAGCAATATCAGACCAGCAAAGGAGAAGAGAAATCGCTTTACTCCGTCAATCTCAACAAAGAAGAGATTCTCAACATCATGCTCGTTCTTTAGCTTCTTCTGTTCTTTCTCTTCCAACCCCATCTCATAATCAACAACAACAACAGCAGCAACCCATTCATGAAGAATTAGAACCAGAAGAACCTGAAGCTGAATCTTCATCAACCAGGGATTTTGATGTACTTGGAGCTTCTAAACTTAAAGGAGCTGAAGCTCGTAAATGGTTTTCTCGTCAACTTATGCTTCCTGAATGGATGATTGATATCCCTCCTCGTTTAAATTATGATTGGTAATGTAGTCTTTGATTTAATTTAAGTTTCATTGATTATACTTGAAATACCCAAATTGAATTAGGGCAAAAAAAATTGAACTTTGGAGAAAATTAGGGTTTATGAATGCCAAAGAATTGAAGTTTATTGGTGGAATTGGATGTTTAGAGTAGAATCGTAATAAGGATGCCAGAGCGTCAGATTAGTAAAGTTCAAGCAGTGTGCCATACTGCCCATACTTCGCCACCCGAAAATGATTTGTGGAACCCGTTTTTCTTGCACCCGCTGCACCCAATGTTATGTGGCAGCCACCTAGATTTTTTATTTATTTTTTTTAGAAAAATAAAAATTTCAAGATAACAAATGAAGAGTGAGACAAATTTGTTGACTTTAACTGCTTATTCTCAACCCTTGATTAGAATCAACGGGACTTGGAAAACAAAAACTGCTTTAGATGTTAGCTTCCATTTTAGTTGTGTGCACAAGTACGAAATATTAGTTGTTTTGTCGTTCAGATCGACTTGGTTTTATAGACTGTTTATGTAGGCTCTGCGATGTGTTTGTTAACTAGTTATATATTAATTTTGTTCATTGGAGTCTTTGCGCATAACTTTTAGTGATTGCATGAAGATGTCTTCACCATTAATGTATGTGGCAGGAGTAAAGTAAGCTTTGTTAAGTATTTTACTGTCAGTAGTAACCAGTGTAGACAAATTTTGTGCAAACATTGTTAAGCAGATTCAGAAGATTGTATGTACAGGCCTGAACCATGAGGCAACAAGACAAACAGAAGTTTAATTAAGGACTCTTACATCTTCATCAACAAATAAGTGAGTACGGAACAAAAAAATTGATATACTTTAGCTCAATGGCCAGATAGCTACGCCAAAGATAAAACTCTTTGAGTAAATTTTAAATTTTCAGTTATAGTATTGAAACCAACATAAGATCTGTAGGCACTAGGTACTAGGCTCTAAGACAATCATATGAGAAAGGCAAGAGTTTATAAACCAACTAAAGAAACAGTATGCTCCATGAATTGAATTTCCCATTGGGAACCACTTCTCCCTTGTTAGGAAGTTTAAATCTTTTATGCATGAGTGCCTAAAGAGACAATTGTATCAACTTTTACAGCCAAGAGCTAGAGTAAAATCACACTTGCAGTAGCTTACTGCAATGACTAGTTCAACATCCATGTAAGTATTTGCTTCTGTCATAACACGATTTGCATAATGTTTTATAGCTAACATGTATATAAAGCATAATCATCTCTGTTCTAGGATCTTATTTTCTTCATGTTGGCATGCTTACCGATCACCGGAATTGGTACTCACTTCTAGCTAGGTAATTTAAACTAATCTAAATCATCAATTCTGACCGACGGTTGAGAAATAAGTGGCAAAAGTCAACAATTTTTTCTCACTCTTCATTTGTTGCGGCTGCCGTAAGATTTGAGATTTTCATTTTTCTAAAAAAATAAATAGAGCCAGGTGGCCGCCACCTAACATTGGGTGCAGTGGGTGCAAGAAAAACGGGTGTCACAAATCATTTTCGCCACCCAAAATATCGGATAAACTACTTCAGTAGGTTGTTTCAGAATGCATGAATATGCTGATTTATGCTAGATGTTTACATCTTACAGGATTATTGAAAGTGGATATTGTTGTGGACATCTGGAATATTCAATATTTCCATTTTACTTCAGAATAACTGCAGTTGTTTGGATGTGAAATATCATTTAAACTATTGATCTGGGGGAAAACCAGATCCTCACCGGCTATATGAGAAACTGTAGGAGAAGAACCTGTCGACCTGGGTTATACAAACTTAAGATTGAAGAAGGTAGTTGACATAACACTCTTAGGTCCAAGAACTAGGGTGTCAGATAGCTCTAATGTCTTTTCCATTGTTTTGTTTTTTTGCTCGACTTGCTCCTGGCATCCGTGGTCAAGTCCTTGTTTTCCTTTCTTGTTTTTACTCCTACATACTCTAGTTGGTCATTATTCAGTTATTTTGACGACTCTAATAACTTCGATGCAAATGCAATATACAGTAGTTGTCAAACCTCAAATGGATAAAAGGCACTTGGCACCATATTCATCGAAACACCCCGTTTGAACACAAGATCATTAACTTTGAGAATTTAATCTTCTGGTATTGAATTGAATTTTAGGATATGCTTACAGACATTATAAAAGAGTGTGGTTCTGAAGCTTAAGTTTTTCATGTTGAAAAATTTGGATTTTTGTAGGTATGTTTACGCAAGACCATCTGGGAAACGATGCTTTGTGGTTTCTTCTGATGGAACAACAGTTAGTAGGCTTCGCAATGGTTCGATCTTACATCATTTCCCATCTGCCTTGCCGAATGGAGCCAGGACAAGGGATAATTCTGGTTCTGCGCAGTCTTACTGCCTCTTGGACTGCATATTTCATGAGGTGTGACTGAAGTAGTTCAATTTTTGCTAATCAATATACTTTTTTCAATCTAAGTATACCTGATTAATGTTTATAGTTGGCTTTTCTTTGCAGCATGATCAAACTTACTACGTGATTGATATGGTTTGTTGGAGAGGTTATTCTTTATATGACTGCACTGCTGAGTTCAGATTTTTTTGGTTGAACTCCAAGCTTGCGGAGACTGGGGCTTGTAATCCACCATCTATGTACCATAAATATAAATTCAGTGTTGTTCCCATCTATGATTGTGATCAGATGGGTTTGCAGACAGCATATCTGGGTACTGTACCATATGTCAAAGATGGACTATTGTTTTACAATAAGTAAGATTCCTGTCGCTAGAATTGACATTTGATTTTGACAGTGCTTTTGACCATTCATACTAGTTATTGATGGGTTGTTTTCTTTATTAGGCATGCCCATTATCATACAGGAAATACACCACTAGCATTAGTCTGGAAAGATGAGCACTGTAGCCAATACGTTATTGACACAGATAGTAAAGGACAAACTCCTCCTCATCAACAGGTATGCTTATCTTAAATTCGTGTATTGAAGCTACGTTGCTGTATTTTAAACAATATATGTTCCTCGATACTTCTGGTTTTTCTTTTATATCCTCCACCCGCTTTTTTGCAGGAAAATTCACAATTGAGTTTGAGTCTCAATATGGAATAGTGCCATCTTACATTATTAATTCTAATTAAAGAGATGGAAGTCTTGTTTGTCTTTTTCTCTCAGACTCTATCTTGAATTATTAAAGTTATAGTTCAAAGTACTGACTTTCTTTTTTATATAATCAGGTGGTTTTGGTTTTGAATGAAGATGGAAGTCTTACTACATCAGATGATCCTCCCATTGTCTTTGGATGCTTAAGTCATGAGTTTGTCCTAAAGGTTTGCTCTATAATTATATAGAGAAAAAAATTATTTACATTATAGTTAGGTCACACAATTTAGTGGATTTCTTACGTAAACATAGTAAGTAGCAAATCTAGCTCGAATTGTTGCAGTTAGTCTTCTTTTATATCCCATTAGTTGCAAATCGAGTCTATGAATTAAAGGTTCTCCAATTTGGTGCAGTCTGATCTGAAACCAGGAAATTTTCTGCGTTTTACAATTGGTGACGGAGGCATGTCTTTTGTTGATGGAAAACTTGAGAAGGCTGATTTACACTACACCAACCATGCTTACCGTGCACGTGCTTCCGCAGACAGCTATTCTAAGGTTAGTAGGAGCTATCAGATTATTTTGTGGGCAACCTATATGTATTCATTCTAGTAAAGGGTACAAGCTTGTAATCAAGAATGCCAAATGATTGCGTTTATATAGGGTAGAATAAATTATTCTGAAACTTTGTTTATTGTTCTTGCTTGGGCTGCAGAGTGGCCCAAAAGTCAGAAATCAAATTTTATTTATTTTATCAAATAGTTTGAAATTCTTATATGGCTTGAAATGCACTTGCAGATCCTGTTTCAGTACACTGCCCGGCATTCTCCCCTTAGAATTGAAGATCTAGTTGTATCCCTGGGTTCCTCGGAGGATCTAGCAGAGGAAGCCAAAGATGTGGAGATGATCGGATGACAAAGATGCACTAGTGGGTGTCAATTGTTTTTTACCAGCCATGCCTTCATGTTGCAGTTGCAATACCTTCACAGTCACAGATAACACGGTGTCTCTCCAGTCACTGTAAGAGAACAAAGGAGGACTACCATTTGAGACACCAGTCACTGTAAGAGAACAAAGGAGGACTACCATTTGAAGAAGAAAATCTGTAAAAAAAAATGTGTTTGTTTTAAATTTGAAGCCTGCCTTTTAATTTGAAAAGATCAGGTAGCCAGAAAGTAAAACGTCAACCAGACACAATGTTAGGTATTGCAGTCTTGTCTTGCACATCTCTCAGAATATATTCATATATAGTATTTAAAATTAGGTTTAATTATGCCGTCCAAAGTTTAAATGTTTATACAGGCATTTGGTTCAAGTTATTGGATTCTTAGAATTGGATCAAATGTTATTATTTGGTTGATATAATTTAATTACATGGTAATTGATATGTCTCAAATCATTTTAATACCCTTTTTCCTCTTTAAGGAAATTATAATCATAAAAATATGTCAATTTTAAAATTTTGGATTCCCTCAGAATTCAATTCTAAAAATCCAATTACTTGAACCAAACGCCCATTTAGTAGTACATTTTATCTTATGCTCTCCAACTTTTCTTAACTAGGTAAAAATGAGGATCTTTAGGGCACCCATAGTCATTGGAGTAAAAGATGGACCAAACCCAAATTTGGTATTTGGTCCGTCCAAATCCAATTACAATGGGGTGACCAAATTTGGATTTTGGTCTGGATTTTTTATTGTTTGAGATCAAATTTGATCTTAAAACTGGACCAAACCCAAGTATAGTGGAGCGTTAGCCTAGTCGTACGTTTCGTGTCAGGCGTGACGCTGGCTCTCCGTCTGGTGTCAGACGCTTAACTAGACGTGTGTTTCATCAGACGAGCATGAACCAGAACTTCGTCTCATCAGACGTTCACCCAAAAGGACGTCCAATCAAGGGTAACGTCAGACGCACGTTTACACACGCTTCCAGGCGTTAACCAAATCTTACAATCAAATATAACATCTATAATGCTCTTAAGTATAACCAAACCAACGTGTGGCTAGACATACGTTTGACTTGCATTATAACATCCATAATGCAAATTACAATCAAGTATGCAAATTACAATCAAGTCTAACTAAACCAACGTTTAACAAACTAAGTCATTTCTTTGTCATGTATGTGACTACATAAATGGGGCGTATGGTTAGTTTCATGTCCCGTCAGGCGTTCGTCTACACACACGTCTGTAAATGGGACGTGTCGCTAAACGTGTGTCTATCATCAGACGTTCATTTGGGTTACACCTTCCACCGAGCGTTCATCCAGTGTCCGTGTCACCCAAGCATTTTGATAGACGTACGTCCGTAAAACTAAATTTCAACAGACGTATACTTCGCCGTGTGCTCAACGCCAGACGCTAGCTTAGACAACTGCCCGATCAAATTTTACTCCCTCTCCGTTGTATTTCAGGCGGAATAAAAAATAAAAAATTTACTCTATAGTCTCTTGGTATAATCATATGACCGTGATGCTCTTAATAACATAAGAAAATAACACTTTTTCATTTGTTCCTTTTCCAATTCAATATTAACAACAGCAGGAATAAATCCATTTAATCCAGTTGAAACTCTTCATCAATATCATCACAAGCATGTAAAACAGGCAAAGGGTAACAAGTAAACAGAATATTGTTTCCTGAGTTCGGCATTTGAAGACCAGGATTTGGCAGGCTATCTATCATCTCATGCACCGCCCTAATAAGGATGGAGAATGATCAAACATTAGGCTAAGGCCAAAAAAAAAAAAAAAAATCCTATTCGCTGGCCCATAATTAGATTATACTTCACTCTGTTTGTCGTCTACAAAAGTTGGCACTTTGAAATCACATCTTCTTTTTACTCTATCAATGATACGCTTTAGTGTCGGAAGAAGCATAACCAACTTCTTGGTCCATTACTTTTCCACTTCAATACTAACAACATCAAGACCAAACACATTTCGTCAAATCGAAACTCACCTTAAGAATTGCTCTAATCAGTATATATTAGAACCTATCTTTGCTTCAATGATAAAAACTAGTATTCATCAAGATTGTTTCTTAGTTAACCAATTCATTAGTGTCTGTGCGGCATTTGATCGAATAAATTGTGCTACTTTCGCTTTTGATCAAATGGAAGAACCAAATACTTTTGTATACAATGCATTGTTGAGAACTTATAGTCAGTGTTCTTCACCTATTTTAGCCTTAAAGTTGTACTTAAAGATGTCGGAAAATCAGGTTTTGCAGACTAGTTTTACTTTTTCGGCTTTGATAAAAGCTTGTAGTTTATTGCAATCTGTGAAGTTTGGAGAAGCAATTCATAGTCAGATATGGAAGACTGGCTTTTCATCTGACGTGTTTGTACAAACTGGATTGATCGTTTTTTATCTAAGTTTGCACAGGATTAATGATTCTCAGAATGTGTTTGATGAAATGACTGAAAGAGATGTTTTTGCATGGACAACTATGATTAAAGTTTATGTTCGGATAGGAGATTTGAGTTCTGCAAGGAAACTGTTTGATGAGATGCCAGAAAGAAATACGGCTTCGTGGAATACATTGATCGATGGTTATTCGAAGTTAGGGGAGGTTGACTCTGCTACCAGTTTGTTTAGTCAAATGCCAGCGAGGGATCTTATATCATGGACAACAATAATCACTTGCTATGCACGGAATAAAAGATATAGGGAAGCAATACAAGTATTCAAAGATATGAAAAATGCTGGTTTTAGTCCAGATGAAGTGACAATGGCTACTGTTATTTCGGCTTGTGCACATATAGGAGCTCTTGAATTAGGAAAAGAATTACATCGTTACATCATGAATAACGGATTCTGTCTTGATGTTTATATTGGTTCAGCATTGATTGATATGTATTCAAAGTGTGGAAATTTAGACAGATCCTTAGTGATATTCTTCAAATTACCAGAGAAGAATCTGTTTTGTTGGAATTCTATCATTGAAGGGCTTGCGGTTCATGGATATGGCGAAGCTGCATTGGATATGTTCAGGAGAATGGAAAGGGAGAAAATTAAACCTAATGAGGTTACCTTTATTAGTGTTCTTAGTGCTTGTACTCATTCCGGTTTAGTAGAAGAAGCACGTGAAATTTTCGTAAGCATGACTCAAGATTATTCAATATCTCCTAGTATTGAACATTATGGTTGTATCATCGATCTTCTAAGCAAAGCTGGGTTAATTGAAGAGGCATTAATTCTAGTTAGAAATATGAAATTTGAACCAAATTATGTGATATGGGGAGCGATTCTTGGTGGGTGTAAACTCCATGGAAACTTGGAAATTGCTCAAGTTGCGGCAGAAATATTAATGTCTTTGGAACCAGATAACAGTGGGCATTATGGTCTTTTAGTCAGTATGCATGCGGAAGCAAATCAATGGAATGAAGCTGAAAAAATTAGGGTGATGATGAAAGAACAAGGAGTTCAAAAGAAATTTCCTGGTTCAAGTTTGATTGAAATAGACGGCAAGTTTGAAGAGTTTGTAGCTTCTGATAAATCTCATCCCTTGTCTGATGAAGTTTGTGAAGTGTTGGCTGAACTGGATGGCCAATTGAGGTTAGCATTTTCCGTACCAAATTAGATGGTATCTTAGGAGAAGATTGAAACTTTTCCAAATTGATCCGGAATTTGAACAAGGAAACTTGTTATTAGTAACATGGGTGCACTGCCATATAGGCTTTCTTACTGAAAGGAAAATGCAAACCTAAACACAAGGGAGCCCAGTTACAGCTATACCGAAGAACTAGCTCATAATGGCGCACTTTATTTTCCAAGTTGAAGTTAGAGCAAGCTGACCTAAACCCTAATCTTAAACAAACTACAGAAGATTGTCTTCCAACTGATGCCCACCAATAACAAGGGAAGAATGCCTTTACCAATCGTCTTCGTCAGTAAATCCCAAACAAGAACTTTTCCCTTACTTTCACCCAGTTGGGGGACCTAGATTTCATATCAGACGGGCTTGAAAAAAGGGAAAAATTCGATTTAGTCCATTTATATTCAGGCGGTTTAGTCCATTTATATTCAGGCCCACATAAGTTTGGTCCACCGATAAAAACACATGTTTAATTTGGTCTATAAATGTTTGAAAATACTAAATTGGCCAAAATAGTCTTCTGTACCTATTATCGTCTAAAACATAAAAAACTTCCAAATAGCTTTTTAACTTCACAATATTCCTATAATTTCTGTAACTTTTTCGAACTCTGTAACTTCATAATTCTCTCTCTGATCATTTATTTTATCATTCTCCTAAAAACTGAAAAAACATTTCGATCTCAGATCTTTCTTCCAAACTCTTTAACTTCTCAACTGATCAATCAAACGACAACCACTCTCTAAAACAAAAATATTTTTTTTTCATCAAATCAAAACTACAAACCAAAAATTAAATCCATATAAAATGGCGAAATCGAAGAAGAAAACAAACGACAAAATCAAAGAAAAAAAAAGCAAATAGTTGCAGTTGAAGAAGAACCAATTCCAGAAAAAGTATCATCGAAAAAAGGTACGATGCAACAATTAACCTAAATCACAGATTAGTAGAAATTCATTTTTCATGTTGCATGTTCTTCTGAATGAAAAAAATCATTGTCGGAGGTCATGGAACAGAATGAAGCTAAAAAAAATATTAGCGTTGTAGATCCAGATGCTACAATTCATTCTATTCTAATGAACTTCAAAGTTTTTCTCCTTTTTTTTTAACATAGTTCATTCTATTTGATGAACTTCAAGTGTTGGTCCTTCTTGGTGTGGATGGAGTTCATTTTAGAGAACGAAGTCTAAAAAATTGTTAGCACTATAGAACTAGATGCTATTATTCATTCTATTGAATGAACTCTAAGTATTGGTCCTCCTTGGTGTGGATGGAGTTCTTTTTAGAGAATGAACTCCTAACTTTTGTTGTTTGACGATTCATTCTATTGAATGAACTTCAAATGGTTGTCCTCCTTGGTGTTTATAGATTTCAATTTAGAGAATGCAGTCTAAAAAATAACTAGCATCATAGATCTAGATGTACTGTCCATTTTTTTCAATGAACTCCAAGCTTTCGTACTTTTTTGTGTCGATGAAGTTCATTTTTGTAGAATGGATTTCGAACTTTTCAGATGCTTCTGTTGTTTGAGAGTTAATTCCACATAATCAACTCCAGTGTGTTTCTCCTTCTTTGTGTGGATGGAGTTCATTATGTAGAATAAACTTTGAACTTTTCAGATGCCTTTGTTATTTGAGAGTTCATTATGTTCAATTAACTCCAGGTGTTGGTCATTATTTGTGTGGATGTTATCCGTTTTTTGCTCTCCATTAAAATTGTTATTATATGTTTCTTATTAGAGTTATTTTATATAAAATGAAACAATAATTTTTATTTTTTATTTTTTTTATGTTGCCAAGAAGATAAAGTGTATCTTTGCCGTACTCAATTCCCTTGCTAATAGTATTAAAGCATTGAAAAACAATGATGTTTTAAATAGAAAGCAAAAAGAGTTGCTGAGTTTGGGTCCATTCTGGAATGTAATGAATATATTTCTGGAAGACAATGTAGAGTTTGTTATTATATAATGGAATTGAATAAGTTAACAAAACTAATTCAAAATCTATGTGTAACACATAAGTTTGTTCCTGGAAAAGATGATACATTCACTTTCAAAGTAAGGAAGAAAACATGCATCCTAAAATCTTCTCCAGACCAGTTCTCAGTATTTGGGATTCAATGTATCCCAGGTGGAGGAATAGATAATGATTAAATTAAGAAAATATAACAGACTATATGTAACGCCCCACCTCATCATTCTAGGTCGGCCGCCCTAAAATAGAA
>JAJJMC010029784.1:12714978-12775145 GCA_023531435.1 Papaver californicum
AGTCTATCAACTATATTAAGTCACACTATAGGTTAAGGGGTTTTACACTATAGACTTGGAAAGTTCTATATAACCTACTTTGTAGCACCCAAAAAGAAAGAAACTGATATAAGAAACACATATTTGAGAGAAAAGATCATTGAGTTGGTTAAAAATATAAAATTCTAATGAAGATCTTTTAAGAATGTTTCAACTTTTTATCTTGTCAACCATATTTCTTACTACTGGTGATGGAGGTTCCATCTACACCAAGTACATAGGTTGATTACAATCAGTAGGTAGCGTCTCTTGGACACACTTTCTACATAAGCATTTGATTGAAATATTAAGAAGAGCTTATACTGAAGGATGCTACTTATATTTGTTGGTGAGATGAACTATTATACATGAATTGTATATTTTATTCGTAATTTATTCATAATTGTGGCTTATGATTTTTATTTACAGTTTTGGTTTGGTGAACGTTCAACAACTATACAACCCAGGTGGAAGATATAAAAACCAGTAGAGGACAACATCTACTGTCAAAGATTTACAAGGTGGAGGATTGACAACATTTGCAAACATTTGGAAATGAATGTTTCAGAAAATGGGAGGTAAAAATTGCTATAAGATGCTACTGTTATTAGAGTTGAATGAATTCTTAGTTTTTTATTTGGTGTAGATAGAGTCATTTTGTACAATGAACCTCAAGTATTAAGATGGAGTTCATTCTGTATAATGAACTTCATTAGTGTAGAATGAACTCTTAGTTTTTATCTTGTGCAGATAGTGTTCATTGTGTATAGTGAACTCTAATTACTTTTGTCGTTTGAGAGATTATTGTGTTAATCTTCTCTTTTGAAGATGAAGTTCATTGTGTAGAATAACCTCTTAACTTTGATTTAGTTTAATTGAGTATATGTGCAGTAATCACAAGGATTCATGGAAGCATACATTGTAGTTGAAGACAATGTACTTCATCAAAAGCAAAATCAAAAGATGAGTTGCTTCAAGAAGAATTCATGAATTTGTGCACTTAGATAGAACTTTTGAAAGTTACCCATGATAAGGATCTAGAAAACTTGAGATCTAAGCATACTAAAGAGATCAAAAACTTGACGAAAAAACATGCTGGAGAGATGGCATAACTTCTAATGAAACAACAAAAGTCATTTTTTGACTCGAAAATGGAAAGCCTTGCTAGACACTTAGCTCTAAAGCAATCTGAAGTTGGTGTCGTCTTGTAAAAGGGAGGAAATATGATAGAATACATTAAAAAATTGACTGAAGAATTATTACGTCAAGCTTTCAGTATTGAATACAAAAGTTCAGCAGTGATTGAAGATGCTGAGAAACAAGCTGAAAATAAAGATGTTGAAATCATGCAGAAGATGTTGAGAAACAAGTTGCAGATGGAACTAAAGCTGATGGAGGTGCTAGTGAGCTTGGGAACAGTTTTCCAATATTTTTTGTTGAGAATCCTTCTATAAAAATAGTTGTAGGTGATGTTCAAACTGACCTCCTCAATTTGATGAATCAAGAAGAAGTTCCATTGCTTTTAGCAGGAGTTCCTTCTCAAGATGAACAATATGTAGATATAGTTAAAAATTCAAAACCTGTTTTTC
Source organism: Papaver californicum (assembly GCA_023531435.1). Classification (NCBI taxonomy): domain Eukaryota; kingdom Viridiplantae; phylum Streptophyta; class Magnoliopsida; order Ranunculales; family Papaveraceae; genus Papaver; species Papaver californicum. The sequence goes on from JAJJMC010029784.1 coordinate 12,716,586, forward strand.
CGTTCTGTAATTCTTTCAATAAAATGTTTATCTTAGATTGTGAAGTTGGGGTTTATTTTGTGGAATAAACTGTAACTCTTAGCTTTTGAAGTTGAAATTATTTTATAGAATGACTTCTGACTCTTAGCTAGTGAAGTTGGAGTTTATTCTCTGGAATGAATTCTGTCTCTTAGCTTGTGTAGTTGGAGTTCATTCTATGGAATGAAGTCTAACTCTTAGCTTTTTGAGTTGGAGTTTATTTTTTAGAATAAAATATGATTGTTATACATGCTTCTTGAATTATGACTCTTATCTTCTGAACTTGGAGTTCATTCTGTGGAATGAACTCTCATTGTTAGCTTTTAAATCTTTCATTAATCTTTCATTCTTCAATTATTCTTTACAACAAGAAACAAAGATGACAGTTTCATGAATGAAAAACAGGTGAATCTACAACTTATAGATTCTAAAATTCAGAGTTCTGATGACTTGAATCACGATGAAGTTGATGGTATCATTCAGACTACAATTAGCCAAATCAACTATACACATCCTAATTTCTCGATTGGGATGCCAGAATATCAACCTGCAGCAAATGTAAAGACAACTTCTCAAATTGTTGCAACACTAAATGAACTGGTCTTGGCTCATCATTGGAACTGACTCAACAAACCCTAACACAATTAGAGAGAGTTGGAATGACTACAAAAGCAAAGAAACCGCTGAAAAAAATTGGAGAAGATTGCTTAAGTAGATCAAGTTTCACTGAAAGAAAAACAAATTTCAGATTGAAATTGAACATAGAGAAAAACCAATATCAAAGCAATCCCCTGCTAAAGTTGTTGAAGAAACGAAGAGAAAATAAAATGAAAAGAAGACTACAGAAGAATAAAAATTAAGAAAAAAGAAGAAAATAAGAAAAAAGAAGAAAAAAAGTGATAGGATCCGAAACTCTATTTATATAAAAACCACAATCGCACGACGTCTACAATGTAGACAACGACAAGTACAAGTCGAATCCACATGGAGTAGGAAAATACTGCAATCAATATCTTTTATAAACTAACCAGGAATGATGTTTTTGGATTTTTTAGAGTGCAAATGATAAATATAAACTAAACTAATAAAGTAAATAAAATGAGAGTCGGTAACCAGGGTTTATAGCATCCACCGCTATTTCTATCTAATTACAAAAAATAAATATAATTAAATATTTATTTATTCTCCGTTTTATCGACATCACCTATTATATGTATAGAGTCGCAAATATCACTAGTATACCCTAAGCATAGCACATCAAAAGACAAAACTCAAGCATGCACCATCAAATTGCATTAGTAAGAAAATTATATGAAACTAGATATATGATCACAAATAATACTTGACTATTCTAAGCATACCCCATCAAAGGAATTAACCCAAGCGTGAAATATCAGACGATGTGACAAATATATTTGTGATCCTAATAATTAGCACAAAGGTTGTTGCACCGTACAAAGCCGGTGAAGCAACAACTCATTTTGATTAATCAATAAACAATGTTCAAGAATTAATTCATCCAATCATAATAGTCTATTGCCAAATAATTCAATTCAATTAGCCTAATATTCTAAGTGATTTCGATTATAAAACCCTAGCTAGAAAGCTTAGCAAGACATGGCTATGAATTTTTTAAAATGCATAAAAATAAATAACAAAGTAGAAAAGAAAAGATTAAATCCTTCTTTAGTGTTTCCTCGACTTCTGATTTTTTGTTCGTTCCTCCTTTGTTTTCCGCACAAAATATCACCAGCCAGATGTTAACCGAAAATGCTTGATACACCCCAAAACCTTGTCCGTGAATCCTTCCCCCACGACGTATCATCATATTAGTGTTCCAATTCAATTGTAATGGGCCCTAAAATTTTCTCAAGGGGGATGGGAGGTGATGCCACATCATGGGGGAGGGATTTGGGGGCAAGGTTTGGGGGGTTTCAAGCAAAGTCGGACGTTAACACCTTCTAAGTTCTCACTATCTGATGCCTCTCTGACCACCTGATTTTCTCTGTCTCTTTCAATTTTCCGTCCTCCTTCAGCCGCCAACCCTTCTCAATTTTCTATCAGAATCCAAGACAGAACCCCCTTTTCTCTTCTTCTCACTTTTCTTTTATATCCCTTCTCAGATTTTTTCTGTTCGGTCCACGTGTTTTACTTCAGCCAACCAGACAAACCATACACTCCACGTATGTTTATTCTTCACCTCTTTTTTTTTCCAATCATGTGGACCTAGGTGATCAATTTTCCAAACTTATATATCACGTAACACCAAACTCCAAAACCAATCATCCAACTTCTTTTATTCCCCGCAAGGGTTAGACCTCTCTTTGTTTTGTTCGTGAATTCTTCCCCTCTCCTTCATCCAGGACCTCCAAATTAAATGCCTATAAACAACCCACTAGCAGACGCATGCATCGTTAGTATTAGTCTTTCAAAATATACAACCACGTTAAATGGGTTTGGAGCATATTTATAATTTAATTAAAAGTTAACAACTGTCTTTTTGGAGCAATCTCAAATGGGTTTCATTAATTGCAAATTAGCTCATTTTTGTTTGTAACTTCGGGTTATTGGTATACTACCTGCAAAAACATAAAAGCAACATATTAACATAAAATGGAAACTAGCAAATACATTAAGCGGTAAAAATGTATGAATTGAGTGCTTATAAAAAAGAACGTTGGAAAAAGGGTAAGGAACTTGCCAAAAAGAAACGAGAAGAAAGTGAACTTGTAAATTTGAAGAATAAAAAACCTGCAAATGATCCAATGAATGATAAACAGGGAAAAAAACAGGTTTAAGAAGCAGCAATGACAAGAGTCAGATTTACAATTGAACCAAATCTTGGAGACCTGGCAAAATCTCCATTTTAATCCAAATTTGATAAGAATGGGATGTCAGTATTTACTAAATTCTTCAAGTAAGCTATGACTTTGTAAGTTAATCTAACTAATATAAATTGTTGATATATATTTTGTTCTTTTACTGTCTATTGACTGTTAATGTTAACCTATCATTTTTTGTTTGTCTAATTGCAATGAATCATATTGGAAAGCAGTTGATGAACAAGGAAATGAATCGTCGTTCCAAGGGGATGTCATCAAGTCACTCCTGTTATGAGTACTTGGACACCACCTTGCTTTTCTACTACAGGTACAGTAAGATGAAAGCCTTAAAATCAAATTGTACTTAGAGGGCGACGACAGTGAGACACATCAACTTTTCAATCATGGCACCAACAACATTTGTAAGTATAAAAATGAACTCTTAGTTTTTATCTTATGCAGTTCATTGTGTAGAATAGACTCTAATTACTTTTGTTGTTTGAGAGTTCATTATGTACAATGAACTCCAATTGTTAGCTTTTCTGTTGTGAAAATGAAGTTCATTGTGTAGAATGAACTTTTAGTTTTTAGATTGAGTTCATTGTGTAGAATGAACTCTAATTACTTATGTTATTTGAGATTTTATTCTATACATGAACTCCAATTGTTAGTCTTTCTGTTGTGAAGATGGAGTTCACTTTTAGAATAATTCTTAAGTTTTTATGTTGTGCAGATATAGTTCATTGTGTAGAATGAACTCTAAGTTTTTATCTTGTGCAGATAAATTTCATTGCGTACAATAAACTCTAATTACTTTTATTATTATGGAGTTCATTATGTACAATGAACTCCAACTGTTAGTCTTCTGCTGTGAAGATAAAGTTCATTGTGTAGAATGAACCCTAAGTTTTTATCTGTTTTTTTTCTTCAAATTCTTTCTTTCATTTCAGATACTTTTTCAAACCAAGAAGGAAGATTATAGAACAAGGGAAGTTAATAACTTCATAAAAAATATGCATATCAAGATTGAGAAGTTAACCATTCCGATGAACTCTGACCCGCAATATGATAAAGGAAATATAAGGCCTGTAGGGGAAAAATGGCATCGCTAGTATTTGGTATCACCAACTACGAATGGCATCATTACAACTCCTACAAAAGAGGCGAGATGGGTAAACAAAGCATCAACAATGCAAAAAAAATGGCTACTTACTGCATGAAACACATCAACAAATGGCAACAAAATCATAAAAGACATAGATGCAGTAAAATTACCTTATCTTCAAGGAATACCAGACCAAATGAGACACCCAAATTGCCTTTTGTACACGTGTTAATGGATCAATAGAAATGTCAAACCAAAAACTATTAAATCACAGAGTCTGCTAAAAAAATGAAATGTTAGATAAGAAGCAAACCCAAAAAGTCAAAATGGCTTACAAACTTCTTACTGCATCAGGTGAGGAAGAGAGTTATGGAGAATTCACCAACCTAGAGTACTTGAGCAACATCTTGGTAGATGATGGTACTGATTAACACAAACTTCTAATGTGTTACTATTACTGAATCAACTTCTAATGTTTTGTTATTTTTTATTATGTTATGTGAATAGATACTGTAATATGTTTTATCTTTTTACTGTAATATTTTTAATAAAAATAACAGTTCATTCTTATAAAAATGAAAAATAATAGTTTTCAAATAATTAAGTATAAAAGTTCATAATTCGTAAAATAATAGCAGTTCATTGATGATACTGAAATGCATATTCCAAAATGAATAGCAGTTTCATTGGCCAGAATGAAAAATACAAGTTCATTGCATTGAATGAACTTTATGCTCCCATGATAAATATAAGTTCCTTTTTTGGAATGAACATGATGAACATAAGTTCATTCCATTAAATAGACTGCACTTTAGAAAATGAAGTATAAAATAAAAGTTCATTTTTAGAATGGATTGCAGTTTATTGTTTAGAATAAAGTACATATTTCATAATGAAGTGTAGAAAATAACAGTTTATCGTTAGTAATGAACTATTAAAAAAATAAACATTATCAAGTTCATTCAAATAAATGAAATTGCATTTTCAAAAGTAAAGTATAAAAAAATAAAAGCTCATTGTTTAGAATGAAGTGCATATTTCAAAATAAAGTGTAGAAAAAACAAACAATTCATTGTTAGTAATGAACTATATAAAAAAAAACTACTAAAATAAATAAAATAACTAAGGAATAACAATTCATTACTAAGAGTGACCTAAAAGGCGATGATTCAGTTTCAATAAAAAACTGAACAAAGTCATCAAAAACAGAGAAAAACAAAAACTAAAATTGTAGAAAATGTTATTCCAGTAGATATTACTATTATTCCAGTAAATGATAACAAGTAGCTCGGTTATGGTTCCAACCTTCTTACAATTTGAACACTTCACAGGCCTCCTAGCTTTCTCCCAAGCATTGCAAGTAAGCTTTAAAGTTGGACTTCCTGGATGTGCCCTTAGTATAGGAGGAAAAATTATATTTTGAGCATCATACACTTCGGGCCTATCATGAATGGAAAATAAGTCGAATTATAGAAGCATAAGATTGTTGATAGTGAAATATGTCAAAATTACGATCAACATACTCCAACATCTCACCACCCTTGCAAGTAATAGAAGCAGGGCATGAGCACAAGGGAAAACCAAAAATGCCATCTTTGACAAGTGCAGTACATCTTCGACAGATCCACAACATGAGAAGTGGGAGAGTGTACGTCATATGTATCATCACCTGACATGTCCAATGATACACAATCAAATTCTGTCTAAGTTACTGATGGAGGCCCAGATATTAAAATTTGTCAGTGGAAAGTCTATATTCTCTTGCAATAAGACTATGGAACACTTCAAGATCAGGGTTCAAATCTTGGATAACTAGTCCGGGTAGGATCACGTTGGGTTTCCTTGATGACCGTGTTATGAAAAATTATGCAAGTGAGCATAGTTTTGTTCATTTCTTGAAGATCATAAAAACAACATGGCCTACAAACAGTAGCGGATTTCCTTTCCAAGATTCTGAATGCGCGTTCAACATCCTTCGTCAAAGTCATTTGTTGCGTGTTAAAATATTTCGTATATGTTGAATGCATTAGCCTGATTGCTCAGATTGTAGGCTTGCACTAAAGTTGACCACTGTGGATAGATATCGTCTGCTAGATAATACCCTTGAGTGTAGTTATTACCGTTGATAGTGAAATTACATTTAGGAGCGAGTCCACACTTCAAATCTTCAAACAATGATGATTCATGGAAAACATTGATGTCATTTTGTGAACCTGGGAGTCCAAAAAACATGTCAAATCCAACAATCATAAATAGCTGAAGCTTCCAAAACTACAATTGGTTTTGGATAATGATTTTTATACTGAGCGGCCCATTTAACAGGGAATCCCTGCCACACGCACTGCATGCAATTAAGACTACCCAGTATTCCTAGAAAAAGCTCTTTTTCAGTTTTCATTAAGAATTCTATCAACATCAATCTACTGTAGGTTTCGAAGCCAATATGGACCAAAATGGTTGACTACTGTCTCACAAAATATTACGAGATATTTGAATGCATTTGTTTCGCACATATGAATATTACTCTTAATTGGAATCCGTTGATACCCCATAACATAATATTCGTAGAGCTACAATGAGCTTTTGTTCAGGACTAAATCCTCTAATAATATGTCGTGCATCATACTGATAATTAAATGAGGACCTACCTGACAAAGCTCAGCAATAATCCTTTGAAGCAAGTTACGTCCCATGCGGAATCGACGCTGAAAGTCTTCATCAGAATACACATATCCATGAACAAAATAATCATGCATCAGCTTCTCGTTGTAAAAATGCCGGTCTCGCCGTGTCCATCTCCCTATGAGAACTTCATCAAGTTCTAAACCCCTTGGTATTGTTCCTGAATATAATTGCAACTAATGTTTTAGCGCCTTTTAGCCTTAGCCGAATCTTCATTCAGTTGTTTCAGAATATACATATAATTTTCGAACTCTTTTTCGTATAAATCCGTATCCATTTTTATTTTTCACGGTGGAAAAAATAAATTTAATAAATTTAAGAGAAAATCGATTTGCAAAATAGATTAAGTGAAAAAGAGAAAGTAATGGTATGAAGTTTTATATTGAAAAGAGAAAGCAGCCGTCGGGAAAGTAGTCATTGGCAATTAATCCGTTGGCAACACAACATTGGCCGTCGGTTTGCCTATTCATCTGGATGTTTAAATTTCTTCATTTGAACGTTACCATTGGATTTTCCCTTACAGAGTTAATTTTGGAGGAGATTGGTGGAGCAGCAACACCACAAAATTAGGTTATAGCAGTCTCCATTACTTGCACAGAGGAGAAAGCTGTCTAGCTGAGGAAACTATGTCAAAGATGCAGTGCTGGTTAACAGATTTTCTTCAAGTGATAAAAGATCGAAAATTGAGTGCCAACTATTCGATTCTATTTTCAGCATTCATTGAAAAAACATGTATTCGGTTGCACACAACAGGAACCGACCACAACGAACTTTAATCATTTAATGTACTGCACCAGAACTAGTTTACCGGTAAACTGTGTTGCACCAAAATAAGAAAGCAAAAATATTACGGATATAAGTTTCAAGAGAAAAAAAAAAGTATGCATCTTCAAATATGTGTTGAAGAGTTTGGATTGGATCTGTACAACAGTAGCCCTGCTTTACCAATCATATATACTTAAAACTTGATAGTTGTGTTGAAGTATTTGTATCCACAGTAATTTGAGCCTAGAATCTCCGGTGTTTCTCCTTTTTCCACTGGCATAGAAACCAAGAGTAAAAAGATCAATGAATTGGATGTTCACAAGTAAGTTGATAGCTGAGAATTTGGCTCCATTAACACAAAACATATGAAAGAAAATTCCGGTCTCGCCTCATTCACATGCAACCACCAGTTACAGCATGCAATTATATTTTTAAGTAAATTTGTTTTCGCTAGTACAACCTTATAAAGCTTACTTTTATCATATCAAGCTGCAATCCAATATCCGTATTGTTTGTTTACACATTTTGTGCAGAACTTATACGTCTTGCACGGCTTAATAGGGATTTATACTCTTGACTTTTCGACCATTCATCAATCTCACGTGCACGCAGAACAGGCAAAGGGTGTGATAACTGTGATGTTTGAGCATTCCTGGAACAAGTAATAGATTTTGTTTCCCATTGTCAGACTCTGTTTGACCTTACCAAATTTATGCGTTGCAGATACTTTATACTGATATTATTCACCTTATATACCACCCAAATGGGCTTGAAGAAGCCTTGTCATAAGACCGAGCTTGCTCTAGAAACGCATCCACATTGAGTTGATCAGACAAGGATGGACATCCTCCTGCTAATTTCATCAAAACAGAGACGACCACCTCTTGGTAGAACCATGAGATGATATTAAGAAAGATTATCAGAATCCAAGCAACAAAAATGCTATTTCAGGTTGGTTAACTAGTTTATTAACCAGATGAATTTGAATTTGTATACCTTGGGGTCTTGAGCAACAACAAGGGCTGCACGATCACAAGTAAGCTCTGCAGCTCGGAGCCAGCGGAAGAGCTGTTCTTCCAACCTCTGGGCAATAATTCCACCAAAACCTGTAAAGATCATTTTTATATCCGAATTCAGACCGAGTCTTTTACTTCAAATAATTGAAACGAATGAATCCACTTACCTGGTACACTGTATGCTCCAAGGGTAAGAATATTCGCCAGTGTTAGCCAAACACCATGGTCGCATTTCAAATGACCCAGCTCATGAGCTAAAACTGCCTATGTAAAGTATCAATGCATTAGTGCCTGCATAGCATGATGATTTTCTCTCAAATAAAGACTTCAAAGCAACTTCAAAGGAGAGCAAATCCAGTTAGGTATGCTAGGCATGCACAGGAGTTCTACTCATCTTCATTTGTGCTCCTTTCTTCCTTGGATACTAATTAATGTATCACATTAACGGTCGAGCTTAGGAAAAAAAAATCAAATTTATGTCCATTGGAATTAACCTTGAAACAATGTTTAAGCAACACTTTTCACAAATCATCTCAGTATCATGTTACTACTAAAAGGTTTAATACTACTGAGCAGAATTACGGGAACATGAACTATTACAACAAGGAAGGGAAAAGAATAAAGAATATGAAAGTAGAGAATGAAGCACACCTGCAGCTCCCTTCGTGTGAGAAGCTCTACAAGACTGGTATGGACTACAACGAACGGCTTTCTGCCACTGACAGCTAAAGTATATGCGTTTGGTACAGGATTTTGGCGAACATAGAGATCAGGGGCCTCAATATTCAGTACCTCGGCAGCCTGAACCATTAATTTATGAAGATCCGAAAGCTGGAAATGCAATAAAAATAGGAACCGTTGACTACATATTGATTTTGAGTTTCTAAACCAATTCAACCATTTGGCATGCATATGACTCATAATTTGACGAACCCTACTAACAAGAACTGTAAACGGGATTCAAGTACCTGGTTTTCGGCAACAAGAACTGATGTTCCTATATTCTCAAGAATCATGACTTGCTCGGCCACAGTTCCTGTCATAATAACATGTCATTATACCAACAAAAAATCCTATTTGTAATACCACCTGCCTGCTATAAGGTTAGACGTATATTGTACAACTGTGTACTGATTATACTCCTAACAACTTTTGCTTGCCCAATACGAATAGCAACGATATTTAAGAAACAGAAACTCGAAGTTGAACGTACACATGGTTAATTGACGAGCTTTCCTAGTGTTAATTACCTACAAGGGCCTTGACGATTTCATTTAAACCAGGAATTGCCTTCAAGATCAAAGTATTCTGGAAACAAAAGGATAAAAATCATTTTCAGAAAGTTTAAGAGAATTAAGAACACTAGCAGATATCCAGAATTCAGTTACTTGTTTATCGAGGGGGTGCCGAATATCATCAGCATCGAGATCTTTGAATACAACTGGACCAACTCTACTGCTTAATGAAACTTTAATTCTTGAATTCTTCTTTACCGAATTCAATCGAACAGATGATGATGAATTGAACGATGAACAAGAATTCAAAGTAGAATTTGATAAACAGAAGAAAGAAACACATGTTGACGCCATTCGATCAGAAAGAGTGGTTGCAGAATTTGAGTGTTTGTTTTTTTCTAAATAGAATTTGAGTGTTTCTCTTGCTTTCTGTGTAAAAAAAAAATCTAGTTTTAGTTTGAAGCGGTTCGTTGGTGTTGTTTCATCCACGTTGGCATATTTATGGCGCCTCCTGAAGCCAAAAAAAATGAAAAGGGCCAAACAATAGCTCGATTCCGCCAACCAGTTAATCCCACCGTCAAATCCACTTGGCAACTTTCTAGATGTGTTGGGTTTTCTCTTTTTACTGATATATTTTTCTATTGATTTTGTCTTCTTTTATTTTCGCAGATTAGTTAGGGCAAAACAAAAGAGAAATAAAAGTTTTTATGTTATTCTCCCCCAACCATAAAAAAAGAAGAAGAACTATTATGTAATTTATTTCTTATACTTTATTGCGCTATTTATCACAGGGTTTTTTAGAGAAATTTTAAATTAGGGATTATCAATTCATAAAATTCTATAACTTAGGTATGCTTTTTTTCTTCGACTGATAAGATTTTGCATCATTGATTTTTAATTAAAATTAGAATATTAAATTAAGGTTTAAAATTTAGATGAATTACACAACATTAAATTTTTATAACATCAATTTTTGGGTAAATTTTGAATTTTTATTGTTCTATTTCAGTTTGACTTGTAAATTTATTTATTTTTATTATATTCATTTTTATATTTTAGGGTTGTGATTTTATAAAAATGCAAAACTTTATAGATTTGCTAAGTATGTGAATCAATGGAAAGAGAAGGTGTTGGTTCGCTAAGACTCACAAGATCTGTGTTAACCATTTCGACATATTTTTTATTTTATTTGGGTCTCAATTAGAATATTTTATTTTTTTTATTAAAAGAACTATTTAATAAACTTAAACAACAGTACAACATAAATGTAAATTTATGATGAAAACACTCATATGAAGTGCTAACTCCATCTTTAATCACTGTACTAACATCAACATTTTTTTTGGTTGATATCGATGTGCCACTACCATATTAGTCCAATTTATTATAACTCGGTCCCGTGCATCTTGCACTATGAGTTCTGATTATGTATCAAGTGCGCTTGTGTTGTGATTTGTTGTTTATCTTATTAATTTTTTATTTTTTAGTTACTCCAACCATGTCAGTCCAGGTTCTATATCAAATCTTGACTAGTCTGAAACATCTAGATTGGTAATAAAATTTTGTTTCCCTATGTTAGATTGGCAATAACATTTTGTTTATTTTTGTCCGAATAAATTATATTTTGCACGACAACATTGACATTAGTATGAGAAACAACACCAGTACCATGAAATTGTGCAAAGGATTCTAAAAAATTAGATTTTACAATAATATTTTGATTTGGTGATGATAGCGAAAGGCAGGAATTTTTCTTAGATGATTACGTGATACCAGACGTATCTAGAGACCTAGTTTGCAAGTTTCGTGCCCAGTCCATATCTTGTTTATTGAGTTTCATTTGTTATGATTTACTTTCAAGTTTGATAGGATTTCTTCAAGTCTGCTAGTTAGTTCACAAGAGTCAACTCTTGGATTAGAGTTGTTCTCTACTGTTTGGAGTGGATTCTCCTTGTTACTGTTTTTTTTTTTCTATTGTTTCCACGTGCCGTATCATTACAATCCCTTTTCTTTTATAATCTTTAGATGCCCGACTCATTGTTTTATTTTTGGTAATACATATGAAACTCTGACTGCCAGATTATGCATTTCTGTTATCAACAAATACAAGCTTCAATTGAGAATTAAGTTTTTTTTATCAAAGCGGGAGTTTGATATTCGATATTTAATCCTTATTTCCTGAAAAGAGTCTTACATTTTTCTTTTTCTTTTCTGGTACTCATTCAGGTGGAATGATAAGCCAACAAAATCGGATGTGCTTTATTTCACTGGAATATGAACCTGCCATCCCACTTAACAATAATGTCCAAGGTCGGCACAAGTCTATTCTATATTCATTAGCATCTATTTTTCTTTTGGCTTTTGGTTCAAGAAAAGCTGTCACCCGAGACATCTTAATTAGGCGCAACATCACCATTCCATTCAATTGTGCATATTTTGTACTATCTGTCGTTCACTTGATATTACATTATCCCTTCTTTTGATAAGTATATTCTTCTTTATCTATTAAAATACTATTTCGAATGGTGAATACGTTGTAAAATTATTTCCTTGTAATAGAAAATGTAACCCTCAAAGTCTCCCCGTTGTAAAACATTAATTATAAGTGGCTTATCTTTTGTATAAAATGCTTATATGCATGATTTGTTGTTTGTGTAATTCGTTGGAAAAGTGATACAATATTGATTTAATAACGACAGTTAAAGTGCGTTCTTTTTTCTCCTCCAGCAAGAAGAAGTGATATTTGACTTGCAGATGTTCCAGAACAGACTTGTGTCCACCTTGGGCATTATTTAGAATTTAACCATCCCCTAAATAAAGTCTGTGGTTAGTAGTAGATTGATATGCATCTCAAAGTTAAAAGGCTTGCGATCGGAGAAGTGATAGATCCTAACTAAGAAAATTAAGCTACATCTCTAACTTGTTGCCAAAAGATAGTAGAACTTATGCTCCATTATTCTCTTCTCTATGCCAGAGCTTCTATATAGCGCAACAAATAAGGGAAACTTAAGTGCCAAAAATTAATAGACCCAATGAAAACACTACATATCTATCAAAATCTCTGTATTAAAATGAAGAAGAAGTAGAAGAAGATCAAAGTTATCACATTGAAAATTAAAAGCAAAAAGAGAGTTATCATATTGAAACATCAACATTCCCGCTTAAGCCAATAGAACTAAATTTGACTTCAGATAAACCCGTCGGTAAAATTTTCTTGTAATGGAATCACATTATGTTCCTTGAGCTCGCCTCCACGCAAGCGAGTATCCTTATGCGTTGGTGCAGTATTCACAAAATGTGAACTTCTCCATGATTGAGGCACTCCAAATCCAAATGCAACATACTCAACATGTCCATAAGATACTCCATGTGCAGGTGTAACATTATCAGATGTATATTATGAAACTCCATATGTAGTTGCAGCGCTGTAATGTATTCGTATGAAGAACTTTGAGGCGTCTGGAATTGTATCGTGGCACTTCCTATGTTTCTGACTCTTTGGATTTCAGCCAAGTGCTGTAAATATTACTCATACGTTAGCTATAAAACAATATGATATCAACAAGTTTAAATTAATTACCTGCGACAATATGGAAACTAACTCGAATAAAGTGTGTTTCATTATGTTGAATCATGAAACAGAATCTTAATAGCAAAATTACTTACTAGTAACTGGCGGTATTCTCCTCTGATAAGGTTAATAGATCCAGAAAACTTTTCCATCTACAATTCCAGCCCCATAAAACATTACAAATCAATATTTATAAGTCAACGAAGCAAATAATCAATCTAACATAACTATACTTGAAAAAGTTGAGATCAAAAGGAGAAACAAAATTAGTATATTACCCTATCAAGGTTGAGACATTTATCATTGATTCCCCTGAATTTCTTCGTCTTAAAAATATTTCATCTCATAAAACCTTTCCTTCTCTCTCTCCTATTCCTCCAGCCATCCAATGCACGTTTCAAAACCCTAAACCGAGTAATATTATATTATAAAAGATTAAATTAAATCAAAACAAAGTGATAAATTACCTGAATTGATGAGCATTGGTTCGATATCTAGCTTAGATAAAAGCTTAAACTTTGATACTGGATTGATTTGTTCAAGTACTAAACACCTTTGTTCCATCTGATGATTAATTATTATTTTTTATATACGAATGATTAAAGATTTCTTGTTACTTCTCTTTTTCAAGCTGAACTGAACCAGGGTAAAACAAAGTATGAGGAAAAACACATCAGGGGAAAGAGAAAAATCTAGGAAATTAAAAAGTCAAGCCACGTCGACAAGTGGGGTTGACGCTGGGATTGACTAGTGGGATGAGCAGAATCATTTGGGGAGAAAAGCCAAAAAAGAGTTTAGACCATTTTTGGATTTGTGCCTTAAGAGCTTGGTAGGACTCACACCATACGGACACGGTGACGCGGATACAATGCATTACGAACGTGAATACGAACAAATTTTTTAAAAACTAGGATGCGGATACATTATGAAATCAATAATATTTCTTGCTAAAATATATTCCCTATAATTTCATAAATATAGATTTGTTTGGTTTTGTATAAGAAATAAGTTGTGTCCTAATTTATCCTTACGAGAGTAGTGGTTTCTTTTATGTGTTAATAAAAAAAACATAAGAGAAAAATGATACTCCAATTTATTAAAAGAGAATTTAGGAGAGAGGAGCAAACTTTTATACGAGCTAAATAATAATTTTAAAACATTTAACTTTGTTATATACCAAATCTTCTAAATGGGTGGCTGTCCCACGGTTATAAAAAAACATGACTTAAATGATAAGCGTGATCCATATTTTGGATTAACTCAAACTCTAAACATATGAGTATCACAATTAGTTATCACATATAGTTATATGTGGTTAATCTTGTTATAGTGGTCATGTGTCAACAGAGGCTATAAATAGTCGAGAAATGCTTTTGTAATAACAACTGAAAAACGAAGTAATAACAACTCCTCATTCTTATTTTCTTAAATTATGTTTCTAGCCCATTGACTTTTTTACTAATCTGTGAACACATTTACATCCTTGTCCGCTGTATGGTACCCATACTTATTGATATTAAGTAACTTGATATTTGAATATTTAAATACAACACGTTATCAGTGTAAACAGCTGGTGTTAGTGACAGATGGTGTTAGTGAAGCTGTTATTATGGTCGGCGGAAATTATTATCTTTTTTCTGACTCTCTTCTTTACTTCGTTTATATCAAATATGGTTTTAGTTTTGTTAAAATTCAATGCTAATAGTTCATTTCTATTTAGTACGAGTAGAAAAATAACTTTCTTCACAAGTTAGTAATTAAATCAAACTTATAGCGAAAGAAATTTGTTATCTTTTCAAACACTATTAATAGTTTTTGGCAAGTATGGGAACGTGAGAAGAATAGCAACTCGGCAAACTTTGATATCTTTTTGATCATTTTTATTTATTATGGTACCAACGGTTTAATTACCAGTAAAACGAGAAATCACTGCATTTCGAATGATAGCATAAATTCGATTTTTTCAGCTGTAACAATCTTCAGAAAAAGAAAATATTTCACCTGAAGTTGGAATACTGTGTGATATAATACGTACATAAAGTGCGTGCCCAGCTAGCCGGTCGGTTCCAGAAGTGAACTGTAACAAAGTGCTAGTTAGTCTCTATCAACGGTTACTGAAGTAACCTAAACTGATATTTAGATAGTTTTTTTCATAAAGAATGTGTCCATGTGCACACTTATAAATTAATATTTCATCGACCCACATGGTGACGAAGATGGAGATTTATTGATATTATGTCGGTATATTATGTAAATTTGTATGTGCTTCTTCTATTTTAAATTTTGTTTATTTTAATTGTTTGTTTCGTAAATAATGGATTCCAAAAGAAATATATAAGATGTTGTTGACCCTAGAAACGGTCAAACAGAAAAATTATAAATTCCTGTAATAATTCAAATTATTATGGATTCCAGGTGTAATCCATAAATATAGACTCCATAAGAGGTCTAAGGAAATGATTGGATTTCATGAATAAGCCATGAATTTTTGGGTTCCGGAATGTACCCTGGTACTAAATGTTTATGTTAATGGCTTTATTATATTTCTTTCATCTATCTATATCAAAAAGATATGGATTTCAGAAGCAATCTATCATGTATTAGTATAGAAGATGGAGATATTTGTCTCATAGACAGCGGAACAACAAACACGATTTGTCAAACCAATAATGATCTAATAACCTTGAAGAGGTTCCCGGGAAATGTGAAGTACCATTTCAGGTTCGACGAATATGATAGACGGATCCAGAAGAGCGTGTATCATTCTACATGGTGGTGTAGTATCTATATACTAAAGAAGCCTTATATTTTATCAGGTTCCTGAAGATTCTGTTGAGCTTTAGAAATATTTGGCATTACCACCTTGAAATGATAAATGAGCATTTTATGGAGTATTTATTACTTCGTCTATTTTGTACCAAAAGCAAGTTGTAGATAGCTTAAGGCTTTATCTTCTAGGGGTGTGCTATGTGAGAATTCGAACAGTTAAATCCCACGTTGTCATTAATTAGAACTTTAATAACTTTGAATTGTTCATGCTTAGGCTTGGTCGGCTTGAACACCCGGGTTCTACCAAGATGTGTATAATGATACAAAATGCTCATGGAAATTCTTTACACAATATGAAGCTTCTTCCAAGTAAGGATGTAAATTGTGTTGTTTGTTCCCTGAGACATTTGGCTGTAAAACTAGCATTAAATAGAAGCATTATGGTAACTCGTTGAATCACCAATATTCTTATAAAGGATTTATGGTGGCATTTTTAAGGCTTATTCACCCTACACTATGGATAATTTTCGATATTATACGGTATTGGCAGATGCATCCACTAGATGGTTCTTTGTTAACACATAATGTTATGTTTGTTGAACTGCTTACACCTATTGTTTGATTACTTACCGATTTTCAGACCTTCTCTTCAAGTTTATTTATCTTGATGGTAAATTTACAGGATTCTGATTCTTTGCCTTCATTTGGTATTATACCATCAATATTATTCTAGGAAGCAACCTTATATTTCTTATTTATATGTTTGGTCCAGGGTGTCACCTAAATATATCCGTTGGATTTGATTCATCACTTATCATAAAACATTAAAAACTTGAACAAGTAATGTCTTATTGCATATGGGACTGTATTCCCGCCGTTAGGGGGAGGAGAGAAGTCGTCACATGAACAATGTGAAATGTCTCATCTTTTATTAATCTTGTAGTTGTTTTTGGGATACTTTTGTGTGTGAATTAGTTAAAACCTAAAAACCATCACGGGAAGAGTTGTCGTTGAAAATTGAACAACATTGGAAAACCAAAAGTTTCCAGATACGAGATGATTATATTTCATCGATGATCAGGAAAATTAAAATTCCACCAGAAGTTGGCGTGAGTAAGGTTGATAACCTTTAAATTTCATACATTTTAAACAAGGGGAGAAAAGTCATCACAAGAGGTTGGTGTCAATTATGTTGATAACTTATAAAGTTTTGCCTACCTTAATCAGGGGGAGAAAAACGGTCACCAGAAGATGGCACATATTATGTCAACAAACTTAAAAGCTCCCCCTTGAAATCAGGGAGATGCCATACACCACCAAAAAGGTTGCAGTAAGCAATGCCGCCAACTAATTATTTACTTAAGTTTTTGTCCTGATCAGAAAGAGTATGACTTCCACTTGATATTGGTGTGAAACAATCTCATTTTGTTTTTCACGCCAAGATATTTGATGCAATTGAGGTGTTGGGGATTACTCATGACTAATACACACAGCTGCAGTACCTATTAGCAAATATTGTTTGTCACTTGCTTGAGGATGCGGGAATGAAAATTTATCTCAGCAGGGAAAATCATGCATCTCGCAGTGACCAAGTCGTTAGTTAACGCATGCTTATGATGTGAATGACTGCTTTATATATTCCTCATAAAAGAGAATCCAATCACCTTTATATGTAGCGATCTTGAAGATACTACAAATAGTGCTCGTGGGAGACTATTGGAATATGATCTATATTTCCTAAGTTTAAACCTCCTTATTATATATGAGGAGATGATAATGCCACTAAAGTAGCGTTGGTACAAGTCCGTATAAAGTTTATTGAATTTATATGCACTTGAGAAATGTGTGAGATCTATATGATTGTAGACTATCTATAGTGGTTGTATACCCTCTACAGAGGAACATCTATGTCGTGATAGGTAGGCTTATAAACCAATAAACTCAAACTAAGATCGAGATTGGTAGGCATATAATCCAATCCACTCAAACTAAGTCAGATATTAGGATCTCTCTAAAAAAGCGCAAAGTTCGGATGTGAATCACACTGTAAAATTTTAAAGCCTGAACGTTACAGGTTGATGTTTGAGATGAAGCGCAAAGAGAATAATATAATCGCTTCAAGTATGATTTAAGGATTTTTGTTGACCCCAGGATTGGTTATATATAAAAGTATTCTCCTGATGTTGATGCACTTTAGTGTGGTAGTCCCTGAAGGACTTTGATTGCATCTAGCTGTGACTAGTGATTGGTGATTATAATTGAATCCCTGAAGGATTCGAGTTTTGACTCAGGAAGCCATCTGACATTGTGATTTATGTCAGACTTGAAATTTAATCATAATCACCTCTTTGAATACGAGTATTGTGAAAAATCCTTTGAATGTTTTTCGTTCTTGGTACAAGATAAAATTTTGGAATTGATGATATCATATTTGGCTTATTGGAGAGCCCTTAATAGCGCTAAATCCACACTTATACTAAATTGTAAGATCGCATTGATATTGAAATATTTTCTCGACCTGAAGTTCGAGAATATGCTAGCATAAATTTATCTGTACAAACTAAGGTATTCAATTCTGATACTCGTGATACTTACTGTGCTACTAAACTAACACCATTATTATGTGATCCCTTAAGTTTTAATAGATCTATTTTTCACGTACTCAGATATTTTATTTTATGGTCCAGAAGTGCCATGTAAGAATGTAATGCATGCATTATCTTCTTGTTCTAACTTTTGTTTTGCAGGTTACACTTTTAAAGACCAAAATTGATTTTAAGGTAAAAATGATTTTACGTGAAGTCCTTCGTTCTTATTCCTGAAGTTATAGCGGTGATATGGGCATAATTTATATATATTCACTACTTCATTTATTTTTGCTAGTACTTTATTTTATATTAATTCTATTATTTTTATGCTTTTATAGGCAGTAAACATAAAATCTACAATTATGAATATACATTGATAGATGAGTATGGATACCAAAGTCACTACTAATCTGCTATAAACACCCATTGCTACAGTGGTTATCTACCATCCAGAACAGAAAAGAGGAGTTCGGTTAGATAGCGGGATATAGAAAGAAAGCCTGACCGAGGTGAAAGAAGTAGACTTTGCTAGTGGGGTCTTGGAGTTTGTGTGGCACGTAAAGAAGATGTAGTGATATATGAGGAAGAGTTGTGGGTCTGTTTCAGACGTGTCAGGTGCCGTTTCAATTGAAAGGAGGTGGAGTTCTAGCTTTTGAGTTTGAAAATAGAAACAGACAAAGCCTGTACAGGCAGACCGAAATTAAGATTAAAGGTTGACGTCAGATGGTATGGTAGAAAAAGTAAAGGAAGGTG
Source organism: Papaver californicum (assembly GCA_023531435.1). NCBI lineage: Eukaryota > Viridiplantae > Streptophyta > Magnoliopsida > Ranunculales > Papaveraceae > Papaver > Papaver californicum. The sequence goes on from JAJJMC010029784.1 coordinate 12,735,910, forward strand.
GTGTTGGCTAGGCTTCTTTTGGTTGTTGTGGCACGTATATAAAGGTGGACTAAATGAGAGAAAAGAAAACACACGTAAGAAGAGAAATGAGTAGGCTTGGTTGGTCTTCAGTGGAGTATAAGAAAGATTGGAGGTGACGTGGCGAGAATTGAGAGTTAGTGGTCGGTGAAATTAAAAGTATTATAAAAGAAAAAAAAAGAGATTAGAAGAGGAGACCGATGAGTAGCCTGAGGGCAACCACAACAACACGAGTATACCAAAAATCATTGAGTAAAAAAAATTAGTCTTTGGTCAGCCCGCAACGCTACGGTCCCCGATCCAAATATGTTCATACGCTCTTCTAACCAGACGCTTGTTATTGGGCGTAATTCTAGATCAGCGTAAGATGGAACGGACGTTTGAATGGTGTAACGCTTGGTGTTGGACGTAGATTTGGTTAACGTTTAATAATAGGCGCTACAATAAAGAAACGCCTGGAACTAGACGCACTGCTGTTGGAACGTTGCAGACTCATACGCAGCCTTAGCCAAACGTATGATTAAGCGTCATCACCAGGTAATGTTTTTTATCCAAGTGTATTGATATGGAAACGTCCGAAAATTGAGCGGAGTACTAGGAAAACGCCTGGTTTATAGGCGGCATTCCAAGAGAACGCTAGACTATTAGAGCGGCGTCCCAAAGACACGCTAGAATATAGAGCGGAGTCCTGTATCAACGCCTGAAGTATAGGCGTAATCCCATATCAACGCCTGAAATTAAGTGAGTAACGTGCTACCAGAGCAACGTTCACTTCCACTTCCATTAAGTTATTAAACTGAAGAACATAATGGTTGTCAAGAAGATTTGTTTGGGTTCTTTAGATATTTACTTAAAGAATGGTATTCAAATCCAGTATGATGAAAATATAGATACTTAGTTTTCAAATTGCAGAATTTGTGAATCAAAAAATGGGGTTTGTGGGTTTAATTCATCAGACCCACTTAAACTCTTTCTCTGTTTTTCATCATCATACTCACAGAATACCCAACAAGTCATTATCCATAAGCATAAACCAAAAAAGATTTTTCTTTTCATTTCTCTCTTCATTTTTGTTTGTGTTTTGTTTCTCGCTGCACTGATATTAGCAGTATTTAGATTCAGAAAAATGTATCCTTCTTCTCAAACTGAAGAAGATCCAACACCTTCGTTTCTACATAAACATCGTTCACCAAATCTTCTACTACCACCTGTATATAGTTATGGAGAACTTGAATCAGCAACAAATGGGTTTGATCCAAAACGTAAAATTGGTGATGGTGGATCTGGGTCTGTTTTTCTGGGGTAACTATTTGATACTAGACTTGTTGCTGTGAAAAAACTTCATAAATTACATAGTAGTACTGCTGCTAGTAAAGACACCAACTAAAAGTGAGAGCAAGAAATGAATGTGGCGGGAAGCCAGGTACCTCTACTAAGAGCAACAGGGAATGAAATTGAAAGATTGAACTGCTGCCGTGAATTTGATTTGGGTTGTGATGCTCTCGTGAAGAAAACAGGGAATGAAATTGAGATGTAAATCTGATGCCGTGATTGAATGGATTTGTGAATGATACTAATTGATTGCAAAGAAGGAGAATGTGTATGATTAAAATAAGAAAACAATTCTTTCCTGAATTTATAGCCAGAAATGCACGGCAGACGTTCGATGAAATCCCTGAAAGAAGTTAGCCGTGAGGAGTTGATTTGGTTGTGAATGAATTTGAAAGATTGAACTGTTGCGGAGATCTAAAACAACGCTTGGAGAGTCGGGGGAGGTCTAAAACAACGCTTGAGGCACCGGCGTCATCCTACGGCTACACTTGGTTACCAGGCGTCTCAACACAGTGACGCCCAATGAAAGGACGTTGTGCTACAATTGCGCCTGTTGCTTTGGCGTTATAGTGGAGTTACGTTTGATTCAGGCGTACATTTGGGTAACGCTTCTTCATTGAGCGTCGTGTTACTGTAGCGTTACATCAGACGCATTCTTGTGTGGCCGTTTCATCGGGCGTAATTTTAAACGCTATCCTAAGAAAATGCCTGGAATCAAACAGTTTTATAACATAATGCTTGCCAATAAACGGAGTCCCACAACGACGCTCGAGTGAATATACGTTTGGTCCAGCTTTGGGACCATTTTTGTTCCGAAACAGTGAAAAAAGTGGACCATTTCCCATTTACGCTTGATTTTAACGGACCAAAGACCAATTTTGTGGTTTGTTCTTTGGTATGGTCGCTTGTTGTGGCTCTGACAGAAGGTCTTGGGGAAAAGAAAGGTTGGCGATGTTGGAGTTCACTTGAGTTTTCTGGGTTGGAGGTTTCTACGGCCGTGAACAGTGAAATCTTTCTATCTCTACTTTTGTTAATTATTTTTATGGTTTTAAAGAAATCCATAGCCATTTTCTAATTTCTTTGTAATTAGGGTTTTTATGCTGAAACCATTTGGAGTATTAGGCCAACTGAATTGAATTATTTGACAATAAATTAATTCTTAATTTTTTTTACTGAGTTAACTATGAAATTAGTTGTTGTTTCACTGATTCTGTACAATACAGTACCTTTGCGCATAATTAATAGGATCGTAAAACTTGCGCGTAATTATTTGATATTCCATGCTTGGGTTAAATCCTTTGATGGGGTATGCTTAGAATAATCAGATATTATTTGTGAACCTATATTTAGTTTTGTATAATTTTTTTGCTAACGCAATTTGATGGTGCATGCTTGGATTTAGTCTTTTGATGTGCCATGCTTAAGGTATCCCAGTGATATTTGCGACTCTAATACATATAATAGGTGATGTCGATAGAATGGACAATAGACAAATATTCAGGAATTATGTTTCACTTCAGTAATTGAATAAAAATAGTGGTGGATACTAAAAACCTGGTTACTGATTCTCCCATTTTCATTTACTTTATTAGTTTCATTTAATTTATTTATTCATTCGCATACATAGAAAAACCCAAAAACATCATCCTGATTAGTTTATTGAGATATTGATTGCAGTATTGTCTCCGCTCCCTGTGGGATCGACCCGTACTCATCGTTGTCTATATTGTAGATGTCGTGCGATTGCGGTTATTATAAATAGGTTTCTCAGAATCCTATCAAGCGGCAAACTGAAATTGGTGAGCAATATACGAAGGATCTAAATGCGAGGTGTATAGTATAGGTGGTACACCCGGCGCAAAATCTGGCAGTCAATCCTCCACAAACTGCAAATTTTAAAACAGTTTTCTGAAGGCTGTATAATGTTAGCACCACCAACCACTTTGAGAAACTTATACTTCAAGGGGAGTAAACTCATAGAACCTTCCGCTGGACTTGAACGCGTTGTACTCTTTTTCTTTTACCAATGTTTTGTCCTGTATGGTTTTCCTTGTCAAGGTTTTAACAAGGAAGCATATGCATGTCCAGCAGCGTTGACGAATAATGTTTATTGTGCTCTTTTCCTTTGGTCGTTTTTTGTCCCACGTTGGTTTTTCTAACGAGGTTTTCAACGAAGAAACATGTTCATCAACGTCAGCATTATTGTGATCTTTTGGCGTCCAGGTTTTTTCCCAAGTGGGTTTCCTAATGCAGTTTTAACAAAAGAGAAAATTCTCGACTGTGACCAGCCTCATTTTGAGCTTCAAGTGTTAAGGCTTTGTTCCAAGTGGTTTTCCTGACGTCGCTTTATAGGGGATAATTTATGGCGACTATCATCACTTATAAATTTCAAGTGTTAATTTTTTACTTTCGACCTGTTTTTATCCAGTATGATTCTTCTTGCAATGTTTTAACGAGGAAACATTTTTGGAATGATGGATCATCCAAGGGGGGGAGTGGAACAAGTGCATGTTCTGATGTGTATTTTTTATAGTCAGAGAACATGTGACAGACCGGAAAAAGTTTCCCCAGCGCGGCGCGACGCAGTTTAGTACTCCCTGATGTGTCACTTTGATGCGAGTAACCGGGTTGTATAACTTAAAGGCTTCCAAAGCAAATATACGTATATTTGCCTCTCCGAACATGTTTTGTAATTACTATTTTCTTAAAACATATCTCCACAATATTCCAACTTACCCTGTAATCTGCTAAGGGTAACTGGTCATATCGGCCAATGTTGATGCCTATGGCATATATGCATCACAGACTTGCAAGTACTTTCCAGATACAGGTTATGTCTTGTGCTAGCACATTGAACATGCAGACTTATTTTATGTATCATTAACTCTGCTTCGACCATGCGTTGGGTGCATGTACTGATCTTGTTCTTTCCAAAGGTGAAGCAGCTAGGCACATACCATCCGTATTGTGCATCATCCAGGTAATACAAGTAGCTCATGTAAGATCTTATCTTGCAATATGGTTATCTTTCTTTCCTTGGACATGCCCAGTCCAAAATTGGTGCACTCCAACATGTATAGCTTGATAGAAAGTATGAACATCCGGCAATCTGACTGCAACTAAATTATCAAGTGTGGAAACAATCATCTCTTGCCTCGCACTGGCGAGCCAGATGATATGAGTTACCAAAATATTTCAACCATCTTCCAATTAGATGATATGAGAAACAAAATGTTGGACCACGATGCGGCTGCCTACATACCTTACTTGTACCATGAAGGAATCAAACACAGACCGTAGTTTATCTGAAGGGTCATCTCGAATAGAAAAAAATAACTTAAGCATATTAAGGCAAAGCCAACATCGATGTCAAGGGCCAATTGTTTCGAAAGGATATGATTCGGCATATAAAATCCACATCACCAACAATTATTAGCTTATGTGACAAGGCCAATGGCCAAGTAACGCCTAATTTTTATTTGTAACAGGACTTTCGAGAGAGATGCACAAGATTACACATGAGTGATGTCACTTAGTTTGCAAACATGCATTCTCCTATTTGGAACATGCAAATTGCAGCAACATTCACCTTTTATTCAGAAATATTATCCCAAAATTCTCCTAGTTCTCGATAAACAACACAACAATATAATCTTTTCGCATCATCTTCTCCCTCGGGCATGCAACGTAGGAAATATAAATCATATTATCCTATATTTATTTTTAACCATAAAGATTTTCACATTAATTAAAGATTTAGGAGTTATGTGCCATGTACCGACTCCCACCTGCTTTCACGACATTGGTGTAGGGACAATGATGCATATGAAGCATATCTCATTCTTGGCCAATGTGTCACTTGAGAAATGCACCATAGTGATGCATTCTTAGTAAGAAACCTAGGATAATGATAATTAGCATCATAATCCCCCATGGGTAAACAACATTGATAAATATCGCACCTCTTTGTAAGGACAAACATAATGATTTCAGAGAATCCTAATACCAAGCTAATGGATTACTGGCACTAAGTGTGCATAGAAAGTTTAAGGTAATGCATTTCTCCTAGCAATGCATCACAGTGTATGCGTCATTACCCAATAGTGAACTTTAGGACTAGATGCATCACATTACCAAGTAAATGCATCAATGACGCGTTCCACAGTGTACAACGCAGACCCAGGATAATATTTTATCTCGTTCAATGACGCATGCTAGAGTATGTGTCATGCAAAAAATACGGGTGTTACAAAACATCTTGGAGGAATTGCAACAAGCACCAGTGGTATTCTAAGACACGGTTGCTCTATACTAGTGGGTTATACATCTAGGAATTTTCCAATCAATGGAGATTCAATACATAAGTAGGTTGTGATTTATATAATACATATATATAGACATTAAGTTATACAATAAATACATATATGTATATATATATAAATATAAACGTTGAGAGTTCATTTGGATGAAGCTCTAACATACAACCCTGTTACCATTAATGGAGTCTATATTCTTAATTTCCTTGTGAAATTAAAATTAGATAAACATACTAAAAAAATTACAATTTTTTCCTTTGGCAAAAAAGAACCATCAACGGTAATCTACTAAAGTCAGTTTCAGGTAAGATTAGAATATGTAATAGAGTTTTTTAATACTTGTGATGGAAAAATACGTTTTTTGTATATACATCCTAGTATAGTTGACCCTAAAACTTTAATGAGAAGGTCCATTGACCTTTTAAATGGTTTCCGTCTTGTATAGAATGAAAAGAAGAGTTCAACGTGCTAAGAATCACTCAATTCCATTATATAACGAAGAAGTTATGAGTGATATACAAAAGATGAAAAAATGTGGCTACAAGTTGATTCGAAGACTAAGAGACTGGAACATTTGGTTTCCTTAGGTTTGCGAATCTAATTCGCGAACCGAACCCCAGAAACGTGTCTAAAAGTCTATCTTAGTCAAGTTTTTGATGTTTCCTTTCCTAGGCAAAGGTGGCTATTTTCCCATGCAATTTATTGTCATATTTAGTTAGTTTCTAAACCATGTCATGTATTTGTTCTTTCCTAAATCAAGTTCTAATTAATCTTATATTATTATATGACAATTACAACTTAAGAGAATATTCACTTTGTTTCATTATCTCCGTCATTTATACTAATTTTGTCAATACCAAAATAGTGTTAGCTTCTATTTGTAGTCGTATTTTTTCAATAAACTCTCAAATATACTCTCTTTTTTTAATTATAAATTCATTTTCATTTGAACCCAATTTAAATCATAAAGAATATTTTCTTAAATAGGAAACAAATATGTATGACCGATAGTTTAATACCTTTTTTTGTTTATCTTTATTCTTTTTAATAAAATTTAAATTTTTAGTTTTGGAAACAATATGACAATAATTATGGATAGCCTAGGGAAATCCCATGGTCTCCTTAATATATTTTCCTTTGTCAACGCCGACAAAAATAACGGAAAGAAGGGAGTATAATTTATGCTAGTAATTATTTATTTAGTTAACTAAGCTAAAACTGTACAACTGTGGCAAGTTACAAGTTATCTTATGAAGTTCTTACTTATGTTAATTACTTGGTGCACAATTTTACAAGCTTCTAAACTTAGGAAAGACTCTCAACATAACGAAAGGTTCTAACTAAGGAAGGAAACTTGTTATACGATTCATAAAGAAAGAACTTTTTCTAGGAAACATTGAGAATGCTTGAGTTACAAAAAAAAACTATTTGCCTCAATCTTAAGCAATCTAGCATTGGTCAATCACTATAAATAGAGGATTTGTGTATCTTCACAATTCACCCTTTGAAAATTGTATAGGTGTTGCGTAAGGTTATTTTCCATCTCTTTTGATCCTTTAGATCAAGGGTAAGATTTTGAGGACTTCACTTAGGGATTGTGAAGCAAGGGTTGAGCTATCATCTTGAAATTTATGAATCATGTATCTTGATTTGATCGTTCATATAATTCGTGTCTATCATTCAAGGATTATTAATCAAATTCAAAATTAGATAAAACTTCAATCTAAGGTATACCAACTATTGTTAATGGAAATCTAGATTTAAATTTTACACAAAAATTCAACTAAAGGTTGATTTTTATTGTAAGGTAGATTCAGTATAAACGTAAGGAAGCAACAACACAATTAGTCGTCATGTTGAGGCAAGGTAATGATAATCTTCCCGACGAATTGATGAGTAGATGTTCTATAAAAAGATTTACAGAGAAAATCCTAAAGAGAATATGCATTTTTCTAGAGGTTTTCATAGGTGTAGGAATACAACTGAAACTGGGTAACTTAAAAGGTATATTTCGTTTCAATTACATAAACTCTGAAATTTGATAGTAGGCAAGAGGTATATCGGCTTAATTCAGTGTGTCTTCACCAGGTTCCTAGTTTTTTCTGCATTTGCAGTGTTTCTCATTAACAAAAATTTTGGTGTCTTGCTTTTATTTATGCATTCTATTTAATTGATTGAAATAATAAAAGTAATTGCAAATAGTACGTTATCTATTCTTGGGGATTGAAATCTTGATTAAGATCATCCAAGGATTATCTTAGGTTAAAGCGGAAAAGACGGCGGTGTACTTAGTACCCTTCCCTTTTCAGATAGCTCAAAACCTCAAACAATATCTGATTTTATTGGTATAGCCGGACTGTTTGTTTGTTTAATCGACAAACCATTGGATGTTTTTTGTTTATTGGGGAAACAAATGATGATTCACTACTAAATTAATAGAATGAAGATGTTGGGGTAAATCTTTCATGAAAATATTTAAAGAAACTTTTTTTTGCTGAAAATAAATTTTAAAAGAGGAGTTTCCATGATAATTTAATGATGAGATTAAATAAAGATGATAATGATTATCGAAAAATACTTCTAGACGAACCGCTATAAAAAAATAAGAAAATATGACTATCACAGTGTTTGGATGTGATTCCTTGTGTAACCCACCTCTGCCCACGTGAATTAGCAGGGGGTCTATGCTTTGACGAGAGTCGGATTTTTTAGATATTTTTACTATCGATTTGTTTAGCATTTTTGTATCGAAAATCGAAAAAAAAAAAGAAAAAAAAGTCTAGAGAGGCCAATTGTCCTTCCTAGTTTTAGAAAATTATAAGGTAAAGTAGTAGAAAACTTTATGGATTATCATTATTGTCCTAAAAAATTCCATGATTTTTTTTTGTAGGGATAAAACGAGAAAAAAATAGAATTTTAATTTTGGATAATATAAGATTTTATCCAGTTATCAAAATTTTGGGGGATAAAATGAAAACATATCGTAAAGATGTTGATTCATTTTGAAAGAAACTAGTGTCACCACAGCTGCAGATGAACATTTACCACCAATTTTTTGCAGTGTTGCTATCTTTTACAATAGATTTGTGTCCTCCCAAGAAAAAACATTTACCACCAGTGAAGATGATCGACGCTGATTCATTCTGAAAGAAACTAGTGTCACCACCACCACTGCAGATGAACGATGCTGATTCATTTTGTAAGAAACTAGTGTCACCACCAGCGCATAGCTCTCCCGTGACAGCTTTGTTGCTACTCCCTCTGCAACCGTGACTCTCCATGTAATAGAACCACTATCACTTTCGATACCACTTTAGTTGACGAGAAAAGAAACTCCAATTTTTTAATTTCCATTACCTTATTTTATTTTGTTTTTTCCTATTTTAAGAACAAAATGCCTCTTGATTTCATCATCAATAAAATAAAAATGCATACACATTTAACCTCAGATAACCAATCTTTTTCCCTTGTCATCTTGGACTGAAGATTGCTTTAGCATGGCTTATTCTCGGTAAAGCAGTTGAGACTTCAGACTTTAAGAGACACTGCATAAACCATCAAGAGTACTGGCCAATACTATGAATTGAGTTGGTGTTGGAAACCTGGAATAGTTTCCTGCTCAATGAGATGGAGTTTATTGTCAGGGGGGAATAAGATCTCAATCTCTTACCAAAATAAGTCGTACTTTGGGGCTGAACCAAAAGAATCCCTGCATTCTAAAGACCATATATCTACTGAGAAACTGCCATATTTTAGTGGGGAACTTCTAAGTTTGTGTGTAGCAATAGCAGTCTGCCTCGCAGGTAGGTGCTTGGTAAAACACTACTGCGAAATCAAGTTGTTAATGCAATTTAGGAGCTTCACTACTGAGCCATGCATTGCCAACAAGAAAAATATAAATGACAGATTCAACGACAAGCTAGCAATTTAGCAAAGAACAAAGAGCCTATAATCAGAATGGTGGGAAGAACTCATCCAGAACAGTGTTCCCTGACATAAGTGTGCATTAAGTTTTACAAACCCAACCCACTGATACTATTTACATTATCCATGCAACAATATCCTAGTTGTTTATTGCCTGTTTATGTCTTGACACGAGACTGGTGAGGTGGTTCTCCAAATCAGTTAACCTGTAAGAAAGTTCAACGATTGATTAATTGCAACCGAAACAAAAATAACCAGAATGATATAGAAGATACATGCCCAGGAGATACATAGAGATCTACCAGTAATTACTCACAGTTCATATTTGCTTAAAGCTTCACCATATTTAGCTAAGGCAACCTCATTACTTTTGAATAAATTGCTTGAGATATTGTCTGCAAGGGAAAGAAACTACTTCAAAAAACTAAATACTTGATTGGGAATAGGAAAGCTTATTGCATTTTATATTGTAGTTGCAGAAAACTATACTGGTACCGATGATCACTGTTTTTCTAATAACCATGTAATGGTAACTCTTAGAGAACAAATACATCAGAACACCATGAATACGTCAGTATCAAGCAGAACAGCATAAAAACATTAAGCATTAAATGTAAATGCTATTGAAATGGAAACATTAAGCATGAGATTAGACAACCCATACCTGGAAGGGACCAAGGAGTTGCTAAGGGTGTCACCGTGCTGTTAAGAACCTTTGGCTGTGGCGTTGTCATTGAAGGTGGCGTCACACCATTGGGAATATTATTCAGGGGAGTTGCTGGGGCTGCAGCTATAGGGGTCTGGATCACTGTGTCGCTGAGGAACTTAACCGGGGTTACTAAGGAGGAGACTTTCTTGACTACCTGTTCAAATAAGCAACTCCTACGATATATAAATATACAGGAAAATAATTTAAACAAAATTTTTAAGAGATATCAATTTGCTAGGTTGTGACTTTAAACATGAATAACATCACATATAATTCTTGGGGATGACAGCTGCACTATCCACTAACCGCTTGCTTAGTGCACCAGAAAACAATGAGACAGACAAATATGATATTAAAGAGTTTTGAAACGTCTCAACAGGAAATTAAAAGTAAGGCATAAGATTTTGGTGTCATTCAACCATATAAACTAGGACATTGCAGGTTTCCCAGAAAATAAAGAGATACAGGAATTCCACTACAGTTTGGAAAGATTAGGACACAGAAGAAGACTGCAAAGCAACCGCAGTCCATCCTAACCATGGAGAGGAGGGACATTGGCCCGCATACAGCTGAGTTGAGAATCTTACTCACTCATATTCTTGCAGTCCTACTTGGTGTCCCAAATGGAGTGTTGTTTTTAGTAAAGCAAGCCCAATAAATTGTATTAGTGCAATCTGAGACTGCATCTAATGTGGTAAGAGAAACATACTTGGATGAATGACCAAACGAAGATGAACACAAAAGTTAATGGAAAGAATAAGTGGATTCTCTTTACCTTTGGAATTTTGCCTTGTCTCTTCAATATCTTCATGTGACACTTCTGGATATAATGCATCAAATGATAACGAGAATGTCTTCCATACAAGTTATCTTTAATCTCGGGATTATCATCTAACCACTCAGTAATTTCTTTAGATTTAACAACCTCATTTCTATCCAATGATTCTAACCATGAATAAACTGGTATCCATTGATCAGTTCTTTGAAAACGAGCTTGTGACTGATCAAGCGAACCACCTTCCTTCACCTGAAATTCCAAATAATAATCACTGAGTAGAACAAAGGGCCTTTAACACGAGCAATAACGATGTGTTTAGGTGCATTCCTAAAGTACCAAATCTGTGGTGTCTATCCATTAAATCATCAAAAACCCGAATCACATTACAATGATATAAACTATGCGTGCTTCAGACTTAACAATTAGCATACAAACACGCGTAAAAGCTCGTGGATTAGCGCCAGTGCCGATCTAAAACCCTAGAATTACCAAAATATATCAATTTGCGCAGGTACAACTCGTAATCTTTGTGCTAATATTAAGTTTTTTTGGTTAAAACCATTTTCTTATGAAACCACAATGACCACATTAACACCATAAAAGCATAAGCCTTGAAGACAACAAACAAGTTCGAACCTGATTAGGGCGACGAATAAGTTTATGAATTTTGAGAACTCTTTGATAAAGTTCAAGACGATGTAAAGTTTGGAGTTGTTGAGGTAAAGGAATTCCACATGAAGTGAACCAAGATTCCATCTCTTCTGCAGATACGTTTCTTCGTTTCGGTAATGTATGAAGCCAACCTCGTACTTTTGTTTCCCATTCTTCGATTTCAGGATCTGTAGAAAGAAGGTTGTGTTCTATGGGGATTATTGCTAGGGCATGAGATTCTTGGTTTGGATGAATTTCAGTCGTTTCTGGTGCTGGTTGGGGTGGTGGTGGTTCGTGCCCTTGTGATGGTGGTGGATGGAGTTGCTCCTCCATGTTTTGGGTAAACGAGGTGAACAAGAAAGAAACACAGATATTGTCGTGTGAGTGAGAATTTGTTTGCTCGGTTTTAAGTTTGAGTTGTTTGGTTGGGGTGGCGAGGAGTCAAAGGGTACCAGGTTAACCGAACCGGTTGATTTGTTTTCAGGCACAGGTCCTGATATCGAATCTGCAAGTAATCTTAATACCTAACGAGCAGAATCGTTTAGAACAGATAAGTTTTCAGTTGTTATTTTTGAGTACTGTTAATAAGAGGGAAGAAATGGATATATGGAGAAAGAAATTTGGTAGAATAAAAATGAAATATTTTGAAAAATTTAGAATAGAAATTTTTGTTTATATTGATAAAAACAAATTTATATTAGACAATTAAAGATCACGTCACAATCATATTGATCCAAATATACATTATATGTAATTAAATAATTATATTATTAAAAAAATAATTACTTTAAATTCGGTAACCGGGAAAACTCAATTTGAAAGATTTTATTGTTAACACTAAAATTTATACTAACTAGTCTGGTGGTTTCTTCACTCGGATTTTTAGATGAATAAGTTTTGCTAAAACTAATTTTCGAATATCTTTTTTTTCCTGTTAATTTTTGTTTATCAAATGGATAAAGTTGATAGGTCTTTGACAGAGACAAAGAAGAAAAGTTTGATTATAAAATCAAGTAGGTTTAAATACGATTAATATGGACTTATTTAATCATTTATGTATAAAAATTTAGATTTTTATTTCCACCCCACTTCTTTCCCAATCCATACATCTTTTTTTTCACTCTTATTAATAATTTTTTTAATTTTTAGATGGGAAGTTTAAATCCATTAATAAACAAAAATCGTTATGCTTAAAAAAAAAATTATCGTTATCACTTGGTAATTACATCATTAAAAAATAATTACCTCCTAATTATATATGAGGTAACTAAGTGGTACCAAATGAAAAGTATCTTTCTACGAGAACCATAAAACTACTAAAGATTGTTCCTTCATAATACATTCTTTCTTGGTCTTTAATTTATCTTTAAATGTTGTTGAGTTCTTCTCCTTCCGAAGTATCCAAATGATAGCATAAGGTACCATCATTCAAATTTTTCTATTTTTCATCAAGTCTCATCGATTTCTTGGCATTTAGGGTTTGAAAAGGGGATTCATGTATACACCAGGAGATTTTAAAAGCTTCAATAAAGTAAAACCAAACCTCCATGGTGTAAGGACAATGAAAGAAGATATAATCTTCATCTTCCTCTGCATTTTTGCACAACTTGTAGGTTGTGTCTTAAACCGAGATATTCCTATGTTGCATTTTTAGAAGACTAGGTATTGAGTCGTGCACATCTGACCAAAAGTAAATTGTCATTTTGGGGAAAACATTCTTCTTCCATGGATGATAAACAAAATGAATTAGTCGATCCAGTTAAGTTATTGCATGTCTACTAGCATTGTTTATTCTGATTTATTTTTTATTAGTGCTCCCAAACCAATTCAATCATCCTTAGAATTCATAATTTGGGGTTTATTGATACTTCTCATCATAGACATATAATATCTTCTTGCATCTAGTGTATCATATTATTTATCTTCAGCTACCAGTTCTCATGATGATCTGTGCAATCTACAATTGATGGTAATTTCAAATTACCTCTTATATGCTTCAGGAAAGTTCTCTTTTAAGGTCATCTTTCCATGTCATTCTTCATGCCAGATGTACAGGTTTTTCCTGTTTGAGTACTGCTCTGTTGGACCCATGGGCGTTGGTATATCAAGACTTATATAACTGTCAATGTTATATGGCAAAACATATAGTGAGATATCATAGTTTACTTCGCCCAAATATAAAGGTTAGAGTTAGGTTATATAGTCATAAGAAGAAACAAATCGATATTTAGCTACCCCTGAAGATTGAAGACAGATGAATACATGATCGCATTCACGAATAGCTTCGTCATCAACAAGGTCAGTAACATGAAGATCGATGATCATATTTATGCTTTATATTTATCTATATTTTTATTTATTTATATTTAAGAAGAACTCGATGATTAAACCAGTATTATAACAACAAAATATATTTACTTGTATATATATCCAAAAAAGAATTGAGTGTTGATTTTAATGCGCATGACCATTGACCAAATGGAGTTGAATAAATTATCAGAAGGAACAAATGACGTGATTTTTTCCCGTAAATGTTATGTTAGTTCCAGAACCAACCAAGGGCGAGTTTAGAATTCCCTGAATTCTTCCGGAACTAAATGCATTTTGTTCTGAAACCATGCCAGTGAAACACCTAAAGTATTTTAGGTATGCTTTGTTCATTTTCTTTTACATTTAGGCTAACTTATTTGCACGAGATTTAATTCATTTTAAGGATATTTTGCTTGTGCTAATTAAGGTTTTAGTTATTCCCTAAGTTTTAAACAATCTTGCAAAGGAAAGTATAAATATATTGTTAACTTAAGCAAGTACGATTCTTAAGAATAAATCTAGTCGTAAATTGTGGCAATATTCTGACTTAATCCTTGAGCAACATAGCTTGCTTAGACATCAAGCAAAAATGTTATTTCTATGGAAACAATATATATTTAGCATAAAGTTAAGAACTACCTATGGTAGTAACTTAGCTTAATATTTAAGCAGAGCTTTGGTGTGCATCACTATCTAAGGAGGACCTCCTACAACTTTATATTTCATCCCTTACTCTTTGAGTAGTAAATGTGCATGGGAAAAGTATTTGAGAAGACGATGGTACCGAGTACATCACCAAATATTTTGCAATAACCTATATCATACACACCTTGTATAATTTTATCGAAGATAAGGACTCAAGATTATTACTTCAACAAGGTGATCATCTTGGATATAATCTAGATTCCGATCACGAAATAAATTATATGGATCAATATAACATGTTATTAACATATAATTGTAATTATATTGATTGTAAAACAATTATAATACAGAAGTAAAGTAATAACATAGATACACAAGATCTTATAAACGAGGAAAACTTCATGGCAGGAAAACCCCGGGACCTAGTCCAGATTTGATTGCTCTCAAAATTAAGCCGCTACACAAATTGTCTACCTGCAACTTTGTCTAGTTGAGACTGAATAAACTACCTCTAATTACTCAGTTCCTCATTATCCTTGCGCCTACAACCAACTTGCCTTACGTTCGTGGATCACCCAACAAAATCCACTGCCAACTGTTGTTTTAACCTTGTGAATACTTCTACAACCCAATTCCTTTAGGACGTCTTACAAATATCAAGGAATCAAACTATTTGCGAGCCACTTAAACCCAATCACAAATATCAAATAAGAGTCAAAGATCTTCCGTCTATAATACCAAGATAACAAGATATACAAAATCTGAAACTCCTTAATCAAGATCAACCAAGATAATGATTATCAAAATCATCAATCTTTATTCCACTAGTTAAGTTTGCAAAGCAGACAACTTTTCGATTTCCACAAGCTTTTCCTTTATCAAAAATAAACAACTTATTTTTCCCAGACAATCAAGTCAATCAGATAATCATGCGAAAATCAGAAACACAAAAGAACTTTAAGTCTTCAAGGTCTTCGATCTTCTTAACCTTCAATAGTAACAACTTGCACTTGATACCACTAATGATTTTTCTCACAAAATGGAGTTTGTTAACATTTACAAATCAATAGTTCTATCCCATATATCTAAAATTGGTTATATCTACAATAGTCGATTTTCAAAGTCTTGAGTGGTTTTATATTAGAAGAGAAGGACCATATAATAAACAAGAACTTATGTAGAAGGTAATTATACAAGTTAGTTCAAACACAAGTAATAATCAACAAAAAGTAAACATTAATCTAGTTTCCCACCAACGGTACTTCTAGATTTTATTGATCCTAAAAGAAGACTTTAATACATAAGCACTTATGTCCAGAACCAAATCGAACTTAATCGTCATAATGTTGAATAATCATCAATATCACACAAAATGTAATTAGGGATGAGTTTATAAAAGTACAAGCTCCACTATTTATAGTGTTATGAACAAGGCTTGTTTAGAAACCAAGAAACCCTAATTTCTAAATTCTCAAAAGATATTTTGATTAATACCAACACCAAAAATAAGATATTCTCTATATTCTTTTGATATCATTAACATACAATGTAGTAATAAATATTAAAATATATTTCCAACTAATATATTAGAATTTTTCCATTCTGAAAACTAATACTAGCCAGTGCAAATCCATGTACTTTGCTAAATTAGAGAACTAGTAGTGTGCAAACTTCCGGGAATAGAAAGCACATCAATATAGATTCTAATCTTGGATTTGAAAATATTACTCACAATATTAATTAGGATCTTAGACTTGAGTATCAAAGGAATAATTATGAATAATAATATATTTGAGTTTAAATATGTGTATAATATTTTCGTACATAGAACTTTTCATTCAGAGTTCCACAACTTTCGAAATCTAAAAGATATATAATTTAAGATAGAGATTTCAATAATACAAGTCTAGGATCTATCCTGGGATTGGTTTCGAGTCCTATTTGACATAAAGTCTGAATTTTAGTCAAAACAGACTTAAATTATGCCAAAGAAAAGAGGTTCTCTAACATGAGTTTAAAGTCCGGATTCACCACTAGATACATATATTTAGTTTCCTGTTAAGAGTCATGTTAGTGTTATGTTGAAACAACGAAAGGATAATAACTATAATACCTAACTCAATACAATAAGTTGTAGAAACAACCAATGTATGTCCTTCATTTGACACTTAAATCATAAGAATGATCAAGTCATTTAAATAACTAAAACCATGTTAACAAACTTTACATGCTTACGACTGTAATAACTTGATAAAAATAAAATTAATCAAAGTCAGTAGCTACTAACCTCATCTGAAGGATGATGTCTTTGTTTATCTTTAATAATTATCTAGATATTCAATGAGTAACTAGAGATTGCCTCAACATTTATATATCCTAAGTCTAACCTGACAAAGTTGACTTTAGTAACCAATTCAAGCTACCAAGTTTTGGAACTAAACCTGACAATTATACTTTAACATATCAACGCTTAGTGGTTCAACCGAGTGATGCTCTAATAGCCCTTCTACACCTAGTTCTTTTAACTTAGGGTGAGTATTAAAGACTTTTCTTAGGGTTCGAGAACCATAAGAAAAATTATTCTTACACTTACTTATGATCTTTATAGAAAATATATTAACTTAATTGGTTAATTTTTTTTTTCTAAAAAGAAGATAAAATCTATAGGGAAGGTAAGTGTCCTATAAAAATTCCATTAACTTAATCAATTAAGATTTTCAACTTAGTCATCCGGTTAGAGGCTAGGTAGTAATTTTTCAACAGAATGAATAGGTTACACCTATTGGGTTAATTTCAAGGGGATTCACGTGCGTATATAAAAGACATTATAGGCGCGAGAGTACTATTATGCCAAGGTAATTGGTTGGTTGGTACGACTCGATTTCACTCAATAACGAAGTTAGATAGTATGAGAGTGTTAATTGTCTAATACAGTGAGTGCTTATTTCTGAATGAGATCCCAAAATTTTTCTATTGGTTGGTAGTTTCCTTGTTAATAAATATCTGTGTCAACTGCTTTTACTTTTAGCCATTATAATTTCCATCTTTATAATTGTGTTAGCTAGTGGAAGATTTGTTAAAATTTGAAAGATATCCCATTTTCTTTTTTATTCTTTTGAAAGATGTATTCCATCTTAGGGTTTCTGATTAGATTACTGGAAATATGGTGGTACTCACGTATCTAATCACTTTCAATTCCTATCTTTATCTCCACGTGTTCATTTATCAAAGATTTTCTTTTTAGAATTCCTCTCACTTTCCCTTACCTTGTGAAGTATCCATGTCCACTAGGATAATTGATACTTCTAAGTTGTTCGTTTTCTCTTTAATTACTCTTCTTCATATTACCTTCTTTTCTCTAGATATCTCCATACTCATTTTTACAAGTGAGATTTGTTCACGTTCCTAAGATTTATTATCCCTGGTATTTTAAGCTTGCAAATTTTGTGGCAAGTTACCAAACATTTCTAACTTATTTTCTCTTGTGACCCACATGCATATTCTCGTAATGTTTGTCACATTCTTCTTAACTTAAGTTGGAATTTATAAAAGTGATATGTAATAAATTGGTATGCTTGCTAATTTACTTTTGATTAAAACGACCCTTCCTGTCTTAGAAAAGTACTTGGTTTTCTATTATGTTAATTTCTGATCCATCATTCCAATTACTGAATCCCAAACTGCATGAGATCTTGGTGAAGAACCTAAAGGCATCCAAGATAATTTATAGGTAAAGTTTTAGTCTTGCAACCCCATCTTTTTAGATAAAAACTTTAATATCAACATCATTGTTGATCATTGAGATCTCTATATTTAGTTTTAGACTTGTCAAAGTTTGATAAAAGAGATTTTATAACCTCCTGGTTTCAACATTCAAAAAAATGATTGTGCTGAGATAAGTATGCCTTCATCTGAAATACTGAAACCTTCAATGCTTGTTCTTTCAATTTCCTTCTGCAATAGCTTGGTCAGGATTTCAACTACAGGTAGAAAAAAAGGACAATGGCTCCCCCTATCTTAAGCCTTTTGTAGTCTTAAACTTTTCGGATGAGCTTGCCAATACTGAAACATTTGAAGTAGTCACACACCATTAAATCCATTATCTCCATGTCCCTCTAAACCCATGATTTTCCATAATTTTGAACAAGAAGGACCATATGACATTATCAAATGCCAGCTTCATCCCAATTTTGTACATGATACCAGGATTTTTTTGTTTTCATCTAGAGTATATGCACTCACTAGATATAAGCACCCCATTTGGGACCTATTTTACTTTTGATAAATGCACATCGAAAATGTAAAATTAGTTTAAGCATTACCTTATTTTATCTTTATGTTAGGCTCTTGGAAATAATCTTGTAAATACTACAAATGAGACCGGATGGTCTAAAGTCTTTAAGACTTAGAGTGTCTTTTTTTTAGGTACTTGATATGGTCGTCTACACGTCAAAATTATTTATTACTTTCTCACTACTTATGATTTATTATGAAGCAAGGGTAAGAAAGGATCGTTCCCACGAGAAGGTCTTGGTTGTTATATGTTTCGAAAACTTATGTAAACGAAGGTTTTTTCACAATCTTTATCAATACGTCGTTTGAGTTGCTAATTTCTTCGAGAAGTTCTTTCAGGGCTCCGTGATCTTCCAACTTGTATATTTTTTGAGCAAGTTTTCTAACACTCACACGCTTCCTACCATAAATACAATAGAATTTCTCGCCCATGACTTTTCCCTTTGAATGGGTGAATGATCATAACTACGATCGGAAGTCGGGTAAAGTAAACAATTGTAGAATTTAGTTTGTGCAACACTACACAATTGGAAGTATAATTGTCCCACCTTGGTGGTTGACTTACATACCGACTACAAGGTTGTTGATATGTATGAAAATCACCATAAGGTTCTCTATGATTTTGATCATAGCCAATAAATTGGTTTTAATTGTATCCCAAAGGTGATAGGCAATTGACATTGTGTTGTTGAGGTTGAAAATTGTATTGATTGTTGTAATATGCTCCGTCCATGAGAAATAAGTACCTGAATAAGATTCTCAAAACTAGGTTAAAATCAGAAATAAAATAAAAATAAAAACAAAAACAAAATAAGATATAAAAAACAAATAACAATCCGGTAGCGGCGCCAAAATATGATGTGGTCGTCTGAACGTCAAAATTATTTATTACTTTCTCACTACTTATGATTTATTATGAAGCAAGGTTAAGAAAGAATCGTTCCCACGAGGAGGTCTTGGTTGTTATATGTTTCAAAAACTTATGTAAACGGTTTTTTTTTCCAGATTCAATAGAAGTAAAAATAAACTCATTAAGAAATCTAAGAAATTGTAGAAAAGAATCAAAGAGTTGAGAATATTAATCAAGGTTTCGTTTTCATTCACAAAACATGTTCTTGTACTAACAATTAGAATTGATATTTAATCTCATTTTATCAAAAGCCCTAGAATACCTTGATCGCAAGAATATCCCACAAATTTCCTCAAGTCATCAACAAACACACTAAAAGATGTGAATATGAATTCTACCAAGAGAACAACCTAACGTATAAAAACATTAATCAAGTTTAATTCCCGATGAGCATTAAGATTCATGAAATTAGGTTAATCAATGCAATTGAATGTGGAAAGCGCACTAATTCAATTTAACAAAGGTCATGATCCACATGTGAGTACTAAGATGTATCACTACAAACAATAACCGCACTATGCTACTTGTATTCAATGAGTATCACTTTTGCGTATAATAAACCCTAAATTAGCTACAAATATGAGTGTGAGTTCAATCAATTTGTAACTTAACTAAACAAATAATCAATCAATAAGATATTTATAGTGAATCATAATCGATAATATTGAGATAAAACTAATGTATTAATTCAAAAAATCATGTATGGGAAATCCAACTATTCCCTAACCTATAATAAAATTATTTAATCATAAACTGGAGTGTACACAATTGAAGAAGAAAAGAAATTGCAAACCCTAGATATGAGAAATCTTCCCGTGCGAACCTACAAAAAGAAGTAAAAGAGGTGAGAAGAGAACTAGGTAAAAACCTAGATGTCTCCCTTTCCTATTGAAATTGCTCTTATATAGCTTCTCTTGTTCCACCAATCCCACTTGGAATAAAACTCCTCTCTAATTAAACCCTAATCTTCAATTTCCAAAAATAGACAATATAGCCCATAACCCTTGCCAAGCTTGCCATAAATTTAACCTGCCTAATCCAAACTCGCGGCAACAATTAAGTTTCTAAACCCAGCTTCTTCTTTTCCATCAACAGACCACACACCCTTTGAACCCCTGACTTCATTCATCACCACAACTCCATCGAAACAGCACCATCATCATCACGATCAACTCATTCTCTAATATCTTCTAATCAAACTAAAACCCATGTCCTAACTTCCTCTCATCTTTTCTCGACAGTAACAAGTCAGCAGTCCCATTCAACACCAACCTTGTCGACCCCACCGTGAAATCAGCCATTTCAATTCAACCATCTTCACTTTTTAATTCCTCGAACAGATCTCGACCCTCTCTTCTATTTCTTTCTCGATCCATCTCTCCCTAAAATCTTTAACGACAACAATTTCTTATAATTTCAACCTCCAGCAAAACCCTTACTACCTGTTTCTTGTCCATCATGTTCTTCATTCAATCATCTTCTTCTCGCCTTCAAAGTTCTTCACGGCAACAGTTTCCAGCCACAGTGAACGTCTCACATTTCTTCTCAACTTTGCTGGCACATATGGTTGCGACATAAAGAAAATGAGAAGAAAACAAGTCGCAACCTAGTTTTAGGTTAGATGGAAGAGGGAGATGGCCCTAATCTGGGCTGAGTCTGTTCCCATATTTCCTTTGTAAATGTGACTACCCTTTAGCACTTCTTTATGGAACAGCAAGCATCCTCTTGGTAATTCTATAAATTGTCTTGTAAACTCGGTTGCCCCTAGTAATTCTCTGTTTCAATACGTTAGAGACTTGTGTGCTTGCTATCTTTGCACCCATCAATACCCAATGACTCCGGACAATGCCATAAGCCTCTATTTCTCTTCTTTTACTTCATGTGACTCCAAAATACCTAAATACTCAAAAACAAATGTAAAATACACAAAATACAAGAGAAATAATTAAGAAAAACGTAAGTAAATGGTATCTAATTAGGTGTATTGACCACCTATCAGTACTAGATAGATAAATGAGCAATTCATTCTCTTGGTAACAACTTCTCTTGTATGGATTTCTTGCAAGAATTACAATACATCATTTTTTTAAAAAATTTGCCAGCCCTTTACATAAAAGTCCATTATGAACCCATCTGGGCATGAAGTCTTATTATGCACGAAAAGTTGAAGGACTGAATAAATTTCCTCCTTTTAAAAAATGTCTTCAAGTATTTTGTTAACTTTTTGCAATACTTGATTAGAATCCAGACTACTTAACTCAAGCGGATACTCATGTTCCTTCCTAAACATGCTTGTATAATAACGTTGTATTATTCTATCTTGAATGAAACAATCCTCACCATCTATTATCAATTTAACCATTGTGTTTGTTTCCTGCTTTCATTAATAATCTTGTGGATGTATGTTG
The DNA here is from genome assembly GCA_023531435.1 of Papaver californicum. Taxonomy (NCBI): domain Eukaryota; kingdom Viridiplantae; phylum Streptophyta; class Magnoliopsida; order Ranunculales; family Papaveraceae; genus Papaver; species Papaver californicum. The sequence goes on from JAJJMC010029784.1 coordinate 12,758,204, forward strand.
TATTCATGCCACTATCCAAAAAATTATGCACTTTTTCCGTTTGTTAAAAAAAGTTGTTTTTCTTGTCTCGGCTAGGTTAATGTGTTTTAATTGTATCTCAACTTGTAACCTTTCAATGTACAAGTCCATTGACAATGTTTAATCATCTTCATTGTTATTTATAAGCTCATTTATTATTTATTGTAGTTGCTTACATTTTTTTTTTGACCACCAAAATTTTCTTTATTCCATCTTTAAGAAAGAACTTAATTTAGTTTTTGTAATTACTTTGCAAAAATGTAATTAGGGGAATCCTTGAACTGCATTGTGTTCTACCTTGTTTCAATTTTGGTTAGACAACCCTTATGATCTAAATTTTGATTTGCAAATTTAAAGCAAGGGTGGCACTTTATTCTAGGATTTCATTCTAAAAAAGGGTTGTGATCAGAGTGCAACCTTATTAACCCCATTTGAATGGTTTGTGAACGATACTCATTCATACCAGTGATCATGAGATATATATCCAACCTACATACTAAAGGGTTTGTTCTTCTATCATACCAGATGTAAGAGGCTTCATTTAGTTATAGGTCCTCCACATCCTGAAATGGTTGATCAAAGGATTTTGGAAATCTTTGTTTCTTTCATCACCTCTAGGTTTCTGGTTATATTGAAGTATCTATCTAGGCATCCTGATTATATCCACTGATTTTTCATGTATTCTCGGTTAAACCAGACGTTGATAGGTCTGATATGGAAAGTTGTCAATGTTTATATCCCAAAACGTATCTCGAAAATTTAAGTAATACAATATAAGTTATATTCCATCGTCATTCAATGATGTCAAAGCTTGAAGACTTGATACCACATGGAATATCTATGAATAACTTTGTCATCTACAATACTAGAAATTGAATAATAATCAAAGATAATTGATCTCTACCTACTTATCAATCTCGAAGAAGTACTCATCACTGGACCAATACCAATGAAAATAAATGTACGTACATAAACGTATGGAAATTTCTCCATTTTCAGTCTTTTCGCCAGCTCCGTACCATATCTAAGGTATACATTATACATATGAGGTGAAAATGATTTTATAATTAAGTGTGCATGATTCTGATAATTGGTTTTGATTAATATATAGAAGGATCCAAAACACAAAGTTTGATCCTACAAACTAAGTGTTGGTCTCGAGACCTCAAGGATGGTTTTCAAACCCTTATGACGTAATTGAAAAACAAGTTACTTAACTCAGGTACTCAGATAAATATGAGTTGCTTGGTTACATTATTCATCACATAATTGAAAGGTTTCAAAATCATTAGTGTTATAGTTTCAAAACCTTCTTCAGCTAAACCTAAAGTTTATCTTTGGTAACTTTCTGAATTTCCTTTTGTATTAAGGCTTCCATGTTTTCACGAATTTGACTCCTAGTTATCCATGGTTTAAATTAATGAAACTAGTATTTACTTATTTCCTAAGGCTTGATCAATCTTGTTTAAGCAGGTATTGGGAAAAGCATATCTCAGCCAAGTAATATTTGCTTGGAATTTAAGTTTGTCGATATTTTCGAAAAGAGATATATAAATAAGGGACTAAGCAAGCCTGGTCATAAGTACATCACTATAGAAAGGAGGATCAACTTTAATTTTACCCAAAATCCCTTACTTTTGTAGTATATTGTCTATAAGTTGATACCTCCATTCCTAATTCGTTATTCAACTAAAGTTGAGAGAGAGTATTCTCTCGAGGGTCGAGAAGCACTTGTAGAACTGATAAATCAATCAAAATGTGTTTTCATGTAATTTTATTAAGTTGGGTCAAACCTGAAGAAATAGTAACCCTTTAAGATTGTTCCATTTAGTTGACGAGACCTTAAAATGGTGATTAGGTAATTCCATTAATTTGGTAAAACCTAAGGTGTGTAGTTACATCCAGTTAGGAATAATTTTGAACGTCCGAAGAACCATGGTTGAACGAAATTGGAAGGTTTTGAGATATTGTAGGTTTTAAGTCTTATTGAAGGACTTGAAGCAACGTCTAGGTACCGATATACAGATACGTGCAATACACATGTGTGACACTATAATAGGGTGTAGATGCATAAATATTACTAAAACAACGTAATTGATTAGGATCCGTTGTAACGTCTATGTACTAAGTAGCAAAGTAGTCCAAGTGTAATATCTTTGTTTAGTGGATATTTATTCTGGACTAGGTCTTAAGGTTTCACTACTAGTGATAGGTTTCCTTATTAACAAGTTTTGTCTTGAATTCACTTATTCCGCATTATAGCTTTTTATTTTTATAGTTCATGTTAGCATATTATGATTTGTCAGACATTACAATATATCTCGTTCTTTCTCTATTATTTCTAAGAGATATATTACACCTAAATTTTTGGTTAGATGGATGATTTTTTTTCGTGGTACTGATGTATCTAATCATTTTCACGTACATGGATATTTGTGTATCTTTTCGTATAATTATCCTAAATCAAAAGAGGACACATAACTTCAACTTTGATTTAATCCCATTTCTTTTCTTTTTTTTAGTTACGTTTAATGTTGGATAGAACATTCATAAAACAAAAATAATATATTTATATTAAAATAAGTTAGATTTGAACAAAATCAAAAAAATATTTAGAGATTTTTATAAAGAGTAGAACAATTTTTTAAGAAATGTAACCTAGTAATTTTATTTGTTCTGGTTTTGGCTCCACAATTTTTGGACTCGACCCAGAACTATGATTATGAACAAAATCTGGTCCATATGGTATCTGAGCAGATTGGACCCGACACCTCTAAGGGATTTAAATAGCGACAATGATATTCCCACAAGGAATTATAATCTTGTGCTATTGAATTCATGTATATGATGTAATTTTGTTTGCAATCGACGTTGCTAAAGCTAACTTATAATATACATATGCTATAATAAAATGCCAAATTCGGCAATCACAAATAACAATAGATATAATTAACTGGTGTCATTATGAGAAGAAGTCTTACATACTTCTTCTCATAAATGGTTTTGTTTTTCGGACCAGTTGTAAGAGATAACCTGGTTCTAGGCTAGGTATGAAAGGCAGCTCATCGTGGGAATGGATCTCAAAGGGAGCCCGACATGGTGAGACTAATTGGTTTGAGATATGGGTCATATGGTCTAATTAACAAACTCAATATAAGAATAACCTCGTATCAAATTTCTTCTGAATTATGGTCAAGTCAAAAAATAATCACTGACACATTGCGAGGGGTCGCTTGCTAAACCCAAATTTGAAACCATATATAAATTTTTTAGCTTTCACCATATACACATTGCGATGGTCTTATCGATAAAAAAAAGTTCCTACTCTCATCCTGAAAAGAGTTATCTCTCTCTCATTGCACCGTTTTTTGAGCTGTTAGACTATTCTTCTCGCTGATAACACATATTTTCTACCTTTTTTCCTGCCGGATTATCATGAATCATAACCGTTAATCATGGGAGTTCAATGAAATCACAGTCAACATACCATAATCAGCATATAAGGTCTCAAGATTAATCACACGAAGGAACAAATCAATCACGGAAGGAACGCGAACACCAGATTCTCAAACTCTGGAAATAAAATGGAACAAATCGATCACAATAATTACAACAATTACAAAAAACCAGGAAACTACATAAATCAAAGTTTTCTCAATTAGGAACCTACAAAAACTATAAATACCACAACCACAATTAACACATGAATTTCAGGACCAACAAACACAACCTAAACAATTACATCAACCATAAGAAGAAGAACAAAAATAATACTTCATGGAATGAATTGCACACACAATGCCCACTACTAACTTTGCTGTAATTGTTATGTCTTCCTTAGGTAACTGTATTGGAGCAAGGAGCTTCACTAACTTTTTGTGCATCAGAGAAAGTGCTAGGAGATGAGCTTATCTAGCCGTCATCTGGGAAAAAAAGTTACAAAGAACCAATGCGGATTTAAAAGTTGAAAATAATGTAACTCTAGAATTCATAAAGGAAACATATAAGAGAGAGGTATATGTAATATCTAATCTAAACTTTTATCAAAGCATTAGAGAGATTGATCATGGAGTCATCAAAGAAATAACTTTTATGCTTGGAAAACTCGAGTTAGTCCAGCGTCAGCAAAATACAATAACGTCTAACTTTGATATACTATTATGTTCAACTTCTATTAGTATATGTAATTCAAATAAGAAATAGCCAAATTTTGTATCTCTTTTAAGCAGTCTTGGAGCTGAAACAATAATCTTATTTGCTCTTGTGAAGATGCATGATGCCAATTTTGGCTCTGCATATCCAGGATGTCGTATTTGGATAGCCGTTGTTGTGGTATACTCTTTTTATAAAGAAAAAAATAATTTCCCCTTCCAGGATGGCGTTTGCTATGTTTGTTATTGTGATTCTAGCGTTTGATTTGTTTGCTAAGATGTGTGTTGAAGCAAAAGTGTTTCTATTGAGCCTGAAGATTATATGTTACCAGCTTACTCAGTATATATTCAACCCTGGTCAGTTTGAAATTCAAATTAAGAAACCGCGTAAGTTAGCCATTTCAAATTTCAAATAAATCGTTATTGTTATGGAAACCAATTCACCCTTTTTCTTTGTTGGTTCATAGCCAACTGGTTAATTTCCATTGATGGGTATTGTATGCATTATCACAATATATATCAATCGCAAAATACTCGCACTGAAGTATATATTTTCGGAAAAGGAAACCATAACCCATATACTCTCTATCTTTATAAACATCAACTTCGGAAGGCCGACAACTATCTAAACAAGCACATAAACAATAGAGAAGCTATGGAAAATTCAAGTACATATCAAGTTCATGACTTGGCTACAAAATTCAAGCAAACAACATACACCTAGGAGATATCTCGGAAATAATAATACATATCTCAGATAAGGAATATATTGAAGAAGAAAATGAATGGATGCATGTTTGGTTTGTAAAATCATCATGGAAGGAAAAATGGGGCCCAAAGCAGTGGAAAAATATATCAAGAATACTTGGTCTTTTATCCCTGAGGATGATATTAAAGTGGTAGAAATAGATACTAATGTTATGATCTTCAAGTTTAAATATTAGGATACCCTCAGTGTATGCAACTAGACCATGGAGTATTAATGGTAATCTTCTAATTTTGCATGAATGTAACTCTGAAGTAATATATCAGGAACTAAATCGGATTCACCATTACTTTTGGATCCAATTAAAGAAACTTTACTTGAGCATACGAATGTAACTGCGGTTACAAAGATGTGAACAATTATGGAAGAGGTAATCAGTATTGAGCCAAAAGATGCAATTCTGGTAGATAACGAAAGTTTGAAAGTGTATGCTAACATAGATATAAATGATCCTTTAAGAAGAGGAGTTATGGCTATGAATAATGCAGGGTCTACGAGGTGGATTAGATTCTTTTATGAGAAACAACCTCATAATATTTTTCCAGAATGCTTCATCCTTAATCACTCAAAAGGAGCATGCTCGATCTGATGATATGCGGATATTCTTGTCAAAGCTCATAGTAAGGCCCACTACTTTTGAGTAAACAATGCTGGAGGGAAGAAAAAACTCATAGAATAAAGGACTACGACACAAGTGCCAAGCTGCAATACCAACAAACAAGTCAAGCATGTATCATTTGTTCCCCCTAAAGACGTCTGGTCATATATTCAATTATTGATAAATCAGACAAAGCTGAAGACAATAATCTGCTAGCTAGATTAGGCAAAATATCAAGAAACTCTGAACAACAGAACCAAAACACCACTACTGCAAACGCCAATATATCACATGCTTCAACATACAATCTTTCTGATGGTAATCAATTGGAAACACACGCAACAACCATAATTATAATAAAGGAGAAATAATCTGGCAACATTAAATGGGGATAGTTAGGTAACTTTGATAAACTTTTCTACTTACTTTAGTGTATTTTCAAATTTTGCATATGGATTATAATTTTCAACCAACAACTTGCATAGGTCTCAATATTAAAAAACTCATTTCCCATTTGTGAAACATGATTTTTATCACTTGTTTTCTCTAGACAACATGAAAATCATATCATAGAACGTATGTAGGTTCGATAATAAAGATACTAGGAACCATCTTCACATGCTTATAAAAACCCAAAACCCTGATATCATATTCCTCTAAGAAACAAAAAATCAACAAAAATGAATGTAGTATTTGATAACTAGGTACAAATATCCAAGTGTCATGTATCTCAACCCAATTGGTTTGTCTGGTGGTCTCTGCCTTATTTGGAAAGATAGGATTGATCTTCATGTCATTAATTCTTAAAGAAACATGATAAACTGCTTGGTTAAATTTGATAGATAATATGATTACTCCCTTCTTATCTGTTTTTACGGTGCTCTCAATGATACAGACAAGACCAGGCAATGGAATCATCTTAGCAATATCAGGCAGACATATAGAAATCCTTGGATTATGATAGGTGGCCTAAACTTTATTCTCAACAGAAATGAAAAAGAAGGTGGTAATCAACCAGTTTAAAATGAATTAGATGCTAATAATCAAATTTTACACAACAATGAACTCATAAGCATGCCATATATAGGAAATCCTTACACTTAGACAAATAAAAGAAATAGTAATGAACTTATTTTAGAAATATTAGATAGAGCTCTTATCTCTTTTGATTGGAATAATATTTACCATAATGTTGCTTTATATCATTTAACTATTGTGGGTAGTGATCATTGTCCCATAATGTTGTTAACTAACAAGTTGGTTAGCAACACAAAAATACCCGTTAGAGTTAATAAAGCCTGGTTTAGAGATTCTAGCTACTCTGAATTCATAAAATATGAATGGAGATGTCAAGTTCCTGGTTTTGCTGCTTTTAAACTTGATAAATGTTTACCTAATACCAAGCATACTCCAAGGAATTGGAATCATCACCATTTTAGTAACATTAGTACTCAGATAGCTAATCTTGAAGCTCAATTATCTGTTATTACTAGTACCAGCAATACCCAAAAAAACAGTAGAGTGAGTGACCTTACTCAAAAACTAAAGTATTGGTATGATATTGAGGAAAACTACTGGAGAAAAAGAGGTAAAGATGATGATATGCTTCTTGATGATAGGAACAAAACTTACTTTCACCAAAAAACTAACTTTAGAAGACAGAAAACTCATATTGAGTCACTTCAGAGTAATTTAGGAATTTGGTTAAATGAAAGAGAAGATATTGTATGTGAACTTCTTAGATATGTTAGAAGTATGAGAAGAAATTCTCACCCTCCTAATCCCGATGCTTTCCTAAGTAATGTTAACGCTAGCATATGTGATTCTGATAATGTTATGCTTATAGTTATGCCAGGACCTGAGAAAATAAAAAAAAATAGTTTTTGAAATGAAACCTTGGACCACACCAGGACCTCATGGCTTTCCACCTGGTGGAAAACAGTTGGTCATGATGTAGTCAAACTGGTGCAGGCCTTCTTTCACTCTCACCATCTTCATAAGCAGCTTGATGTAATTTTAAAGTGGTAAATAAAGATTCGTTACTCAGACTTGTGAAGATTGATTTTAAATCTAATTTCTAAAACTAAAAGTATGAAAACTCAAATATTTTTTATAAGGTTGAGAGAAAACTGAGGCTAGATAATAATTTTAATCATGCAATTAAAATATTTTAATTTGATTCTAAATCATTGCAAAAATAGATTTTCAAAACAACAATTATATAAAAAAAGCATGGAGCATCTAGGGACCTAAGCCGAGGCATGCACCATCTAACGGAATCACAATTGCTTAACAAAAATCTTTTAAATCAATTTTTAACCAAGGCAATTAATCATAAATAAATTGCATAAATTAATTAAATACTTACCACATAATTGTTGGAAAAGTAGCTTCCTCCATAGCCTCAAAGATGAAGTTTATCTCCTCATTGTAATGGCAAAATCCTCAAAAATCATTTTTATAACTCAAAAATTGCTTATAGTAAAACATAAATGCTCACAGACACCTTGATACGTTTATAAGTGTTGCTGTGAACACCTCACACCGTTACAGAAGGTATTTCGAAAGAATACGCAACAAGAAACAATTTTCTGTTGCGTTTTGAATTAAAGTACGGACTGCTATAAATGAATTGAGTGTGTAGTATGCTTCGTGTTCTTCCTTGGCAGCAGCAGAAATTTCTTCGTCTGTGTACGTTTTTCTTGGCTGTTCACTTCAATTCTAAGCTTCCCAATCCTTTTTTCTCTCCTCCACAATCTTCTATGGTCTTCTATTTATACTACCATAACCCTAAATCTCTTCAAACTTCCCTTTAATTCTCGGTTGATTCACCGAAGAAAATATTCCAAAAAACAGAATTGTTTTCTTCCTGATTTCGCTTCTTTCTTTGTTTCTTGATTCTATTAAGAGAATAATTTGATATCCTTCTCTTTTTATTCTTTCCCAAACAATTCAGTTTCCTAAGTTAAGAAAATTCCATAAACAAAACTTGTTTCCAAATTCCCGTGAAGTTTCCTAATTTGTTGTTACGTGAAAAAAAAAAAAAAATCTTCCCGCCCAAAACGTGCATTCAAATGTTGGGTGCCTTTAACTTGGGTGCATTAATCCAAAGAGTGGGTGCCTTAATCCAATGTGAAGGTGCTTTTAACATTTCTCCAAAAACACCTACAAAGAAATAAAAAACCATAATAAATACAAAATAGAGTACCAACAATACATATAATTGAGATCAAATCAGACACAAAAATGTGTTTATCACAGCTGAACCATAATTTCACTACTCTTATTCCCAAAAGCAATTATCCTAAGAGTGTTATTGATTTCAGGCCTATAAGTCTATGTAATGTTTCTTACAAAGTAATATCTAAATTGCGTGCTTCAAGACTGAAATGTGTGATACACAAAATTATATCTCCTGCTCCAACTGCTTTCTCCCTGGTAGATTAATCCATGATAATATTGTTATTTCTCATGAACTAATACATTCTATGAAGAAGACTGAAGCAAAATATGGTTATGCTTCTATAAAAATGGACATGTCAAAAGCATCTGACAGAGTATAATGAAGTTTTCTTATTGCTAATCTTAAAAATCTTGGATTTTCTATTGATTTTTTTAGTATGATTGAGCAATGTATTACCATTGTAACCACTTCCACTTTGCTTAACGTATCTCTAGGTAAGGTTTACTCACCTCAAAGAGGATTAATACAAGGTGCCCCCCTTGTCATGTACCCGGTATTGAGGGGAGTGTCCATATCTTATCTGAGTGGATTGTTAGTAGTAGTTAGTACTAGTAGTGTTTATAATTTGTAAGTGTTCCTAAATAGAATTTTCTTAACTCTTAACCTAGCTATATAAGGCTAGTGGTTTTTAATTGAAAATCTATCCAAATATTAATGAAATAGACTCGTTTAACGATTTATGCAATGTTCTTCATTTAACCTGAAGGCTTGATTCGTGAGAATCAAAAGGTTAATAATATCAAAGTCTCGATCCATCTTGTCATTGTACATCTCAAGTACATGAAAATTGGTATCAGAGCATTTCCGATCCTTGGTGTTTCTGCCATGGAGGAGCTTGAAGAAACTACACCACTACAACTGAAAGCTTTGAAGAATGAAGGTAAAACAAGAGTTGAATTAGAGAGATTTTATGAGTTGTATAGGTTTCATTGGGAAAATAATTACTCCCCAACTCGAGAGTACTATTTTCATAAGTTTTCAAAGTTCATGGACAGGGCAACGAAGAAGTTGAGATTGATTCTTTTCATTAAGGGTACGACGTCAATTCTTCAATCTGAGGAACTAATAGTGCAAGGAGCTTCTGCAATTGGTGATGAAGAAAAAGATGAATCTCCCGAATTTGAATTAATTCCTTCCTATATCTTTGAAGAAAAGGATGCTTCAATTAATGGTGCGAATTCCCAACTTACAGAAGCTGGAAAATCAGTTGCGAATGAGTTCTTCAAGATAGGTCAGGTCAAAATTGGGAAAGTGGATGATTTCACAAACAATGATGCGAAGGATTTTGACATGACAAATCTTGTTAAAATAGTTGAGGTATGTTGTGAGAAGCTAGAAAACTTGAACGAGTTGTTCTTTCATCACAACAAGTTACTCTCTCTGGATTGTTTTTGTCTCCATCTTGATGATACTCGCTCCTTATTTATCAAGGTAAATGTGCCCTTATCTCATCGATTAATTATGAGAAATTGTTTCTTCAATTGATTCTTTGCCTGGGGTATGATTCAGATTTGAGGTTCATAAATACAATTGCTCTTTTATGCGTTAATATTGTTGAAATTCATGATGAGAGGAAGGTGTTTGTTAAAATGCCCGAGAGTATAGCTTGGAGTTTGAGCTATGGTGTAAAGGATTTTCTCTAGCAATTTAAAAGGGGTAAGGTGATTTACAAATTAATAGTTGCTGAACTTCTCTTCTTTAGTTTCGATTATATACGTAGGTTATTTGTTCGTGGCAAAGATTTTAAAGCTAGGAAGGGGATTTCTTATGTTGTTGGTGCTTATGAATTTCTTGTGGATACTATCACTTATTATTCATTTGTAATCATTGTTTCTTCAGTTTTAATGGCTAACTACAATAAGAATGTTTTTCATGAGCTAGTTTTAAAACAAGGGTATCGATTCAAATTGTTGTTTATGAATTCTGTTGTATTTGCAATTGTTTAAAGATGGTGACATTGGTGATATAGGTAATCTGTTTCTGAAAATGCCACAAAGGAAAAGTGTATTTGAGAATACCTTGACAGCTCTGTGGTCGCGAGTGTTCGAAATTGAGAAGGAAGATGAACTATTTGATAAAATGCTATTCCAAGAACAAATCCCTAGACTAATTGGTTAACTCAGTTTACAAATATGTATGGGATTTCGAAGGTACAAGAATTACCGGGAGAAATGTATGATCATGGAAATTGGAGTTTGCATGGATGTGAAGTTGTTATTCTTTTGCAACTTAAAAATGCTACAAAAGTTTTAAGTGATGTATGGGTGAGGATTCTCACAATGGTGAGAAGACTGGTTTATTTTTTGTGTTGGGGTTTTACAAGTTCTGCACAAGAGATTTCTGAAACCATTCCATTTGGAGAAATGAGTAATAAGGTAACTATATATATTTTAGCCGGTTGTTGTCGGTTGTTGGATTCATGTTGTGAAAGAATGTTATACCTCTTGGATTCTGGAATGTTGGTATCCTTCATGGAATTATGTGGATGTTATCTGTGACGAAGGACCTCAGCAGCTTCTTTAATCGAGAGGGCTAGTAAGTATGCTACATGCTCGGAATGGCATTAAGGCAAGATGTATAGGTGGGGTAGTACAAACACATGGAAGTTCTGCTTGGGATTATCTTTTTATTCTTGAATTTTGTTGTTGTCAACAAAAGGGATTGGGTGTATCAACTGAGAGACTATATTCAACTTGATTTATATGGGAGGATGGTGGAAATTCAGTTAGTGAACTTCATGGTTGTTAAAATTCAAGCTACCAATATGCTAATATTGATGACCTTTTTGAAATAGAAATACAGATTGCATCATTTTTCTTGCGGCATTCAAGTGGTGGGTATATACAATTTCTATTTCACTCGATATTTACTTCATGGTTATAGTAATTTGTGGATTTTGTTATATCAAGCAAAATATAATTATGATTGCACAGGCCCTCATGTATGGATAAGAATTTATGTCCCAATTGTTGAAGTCGATACTCCATTACATTTGTTGACTCCTTGAGATGGGAAAGTGACTGGTGCTCTTCCGGGATACAAAATGTGGGAATTCATCTTCTTGTTGGTATTTTATTTGATCATATGGACATCTCACAAATGTCTACACCAAGTTCATTTCTCACCGAATTTTTTACGGTCACCTTTGTTATATTGTTCATCTATGAGGTGAGGATCTCTCCTGCGGTTCTTGAACAAGTTCATGGTGGTGAAATCTTTTGTATGGGAATCCGTTAGGTTTGTTCTTTCTAACACTATCTTTTAGCAATATACCACCAAGGGCTCCAAACATCCTTGCTAAATATCTGGAATTTCCTTGTTTATTTGTGTTTGATAGGGGGAAATTTCTTTTAAGTCATGTGTGGGGTTTGTGGTACCAAAAGAGAAGGGATCATAGGTGGATACATATTGAAGCTCATTTTTTCGGTTATCTTACAAATATGGAAGCTCATTTTTCTAGAGAGGTTGAAGTCGAGAATATACTCTCACATGCTTATGTCGTTTTTTACCAGCCGACGAAATAGAAAAGAACATAGTTAGAAATGGAGGTTCACTCTTCACGAGCACCAAACACTCAAGGATTGGTAACTACTCTTGATCCGGCGGCTACTAGTAACCTTACTCTTAAAGTTATTCCTTGTTGCTATGGAACTATAACCAACACTGCTCATACAAGTTTTGCTTCTAATAGTGCCTACCAAACTGTGTATTTTCTTGATAATGGAATTAGCAAAACTCTCTCCGAGATTACTTTATGCAATGTCAAAGGTATTTCCATTCACACTCAACAACATGTAATCAAATGGGAAAAACGAGAGTACCCTCACAACTGGAAGGTGATCATGGAATGAGAAAAACATTGTAGCTTGGATTCACTCGCAGTGGGTTAATTTTTCTTCTATATGTTACTGAGATCTTTATCCTTGACTTCCATCCTTGAGGACAAAAATATTTTTAAAGGGTCGGTAGTGTCATGTACCCGGTACTGGGGGGAGTGCCCATATCTTATATGAGTGGATTGTTAGTAGTAATTAGTACTAGTAGTGTTAGTGTTTATCAATTATAAGGGGTGCATAAATAGAAGTTGTCTTAAATTCTTAACCTAGTTATATAAGGCTAGTGGTCTGTAATTGAAAATCTGTCCAAATATTAATGAAATAGAATCGTTTAACGATTTAGGCAGTGTTCTTCACTGAACCTGAAGGCTTGATTCATAAGAATCAAAAGGTTACTAATATCAAAGTCTCGATCCATCTTGCCATTGTACATCTAAAGTACATGACCCCCGTATCTCCTTATTTGTTTATCCTATGCATGGAGTCTTTTTCTAGAAGTTGATTCAAGTTGAACAAAACAATCTTATTTATGGTTTTAAAGCTACTAAGAATTGTCCTCTTGTGTCCCATTTATTGTTTAATGGTGATTGCCTTATTTTCATCAAAGCTAGAACTAATGATGCTAGGAACTTAGTTACTATAATATAGCAGTTTAACAAATTCTCTGGACAAGCTGTTAATTTTGATAAATCTGCTTTAGCTTTCAGCAATAAAGTTCCTAATACCTTGAAAAATGAAATTATGACATTCTTATAGTTAGGAAAATGTCTTTGCAGGAAAGGTATCTTGGAGTACCTCTCTTTCTTTAAAAAAGAAAATACGATTCATTTGTTCATCTGCTGGAGACTTCAGAGGTAGATTAGCTAATTGGAAGTCAATTTTCCTAGCTCTTCCTGGAAAAGTCACAATGGCAGTTTTCCCAATGCCTAAGGAACTGACAGAAAAAATGGATAAGATACAAATAAATTTTTGGTTGGGTAAAAAGGAAAATGAAAAGGGTTGTTCTCTTAAAGGATGACAAGATATAGCCCTTCCTAAAGAATTATGGGGCTTAAATATAAGAAGGACTGACATTCTAAAGTTAGTTTGGAGAATGATTGATAATCCAAATGATTAATGGGCCACTATTATTAGATAGAAATATTTTGCTTATGCTAACCTTCTTAATGATAATTTGATTAAACAAGGATCTTGGGTTTGGAATGGAATTTGCACAGTTTTGGACATTATAAAAAGATTTTATTTTTGGGAAATAGGGAATGGTACTTTTGTGCATATCTGGAAAAGTAATTGGATTCCAAATATGCATAGCCCACTATCCCATCAATTTGTTTCCTCAAATATTTCTACTGCCAGTCAATTGATTGATCATGATATGAAAGAATGTGATGTTGATATTCTTAGTGCTTTGTTTGATAATAACACTGTCAAGGAAATAACAAAAATCAGAATTCCTTTTGTAGGAAAAGATAAATTGAGGTGACAACCAGCTAGAAATGGCTTCTTTTCAGTAAAAACAACATACAATGTTATTTTGCAGGAAACTCTAGCATCTAAACCAACTAAGAATAATCTCTCTATTTGTTGGAAAACTCTGGAAACATAAATTACCACCCAAAATTCAATACTTTATATGGAAACTTCTCCACAATTGCTTACCTATTAAGTCTAGATTGGCCAGATTTTCAGGTCACAATGATAACATTTACCCTCTGTGTAATGCAGATGTGGAAAGTCTTCAACACATGTTTCTTGAATGCTTTATTAGTGAAACTGTTTGGAATTCTCTTGATGTTAGGCTTGTAGTTCAATTACAAAATGTGGATTTACATGATTGGTTATGTAGCTTCTTTATAGTAGGAAATAATGTGGTGCATAAAGATTTTCAAATGTATGAAACTGCTTGCTTTATTGCTTGGATAATATGGAAATTTAGATGTAAAAAAGTCTTTAATGATACTCCTATAAATATTGCTGCTATATCTAATTCAATTGTTCTGCAGATAAGTGATTGGGAAAGGGTAAAAGTAGCTCAAAACTCTCAGTGTGTTACAAATGGACAATTACATCCTACATGGACTGCTCCTGCTAATAATATGCTTAAGATTACCTTTAATGCAGCATATATAGATAATTGTAATACATCTGGATGTGTCTAATCTGTAGAAATTTTATAGGTGATAACAATGGACTGCGGGGAGGTGCAACGCCCGGCATAGACCCAGAACAAGCTGGAGCTCAAGCATTCTTGGAAGTTGTCAGATGGGGAAAGAGTAATGGACGGGGAAGGATTCACCTGGAAGGAGATTGCTTGAATCTGATAATTGCTGTCAATGGAAGACAAACAATTGTGAAATGGACTACTTACGACTTTATTTCTGATGCGATTTTAATTTTAAATACAATAGATTTTTGGATGTGCACTTATATGTATGGAGATACAAATCACATTGCAGAATCTCTAACGAAGTTAGCCAGATCGCAAAGATTTTGTTTCAATTGGGTTACTAAGATTCCTGACTGGTTACAAGTCTTGATCCAGCAGGATAAAAACACTTTGTAGTTTTCATCTACTTAATAAAACCCATCTTTCTTAAAAAAAAAAGAAAAACCACAGCATGTAAGCGAACCGTCGCGTGTCGAGACAAAGAAGCTCATTGGTTACATGCCGAGTTACCAATAGAACCTACACATCACTACACTCTATGGAGCATCCGGAATATGAAGATGCACAGAATCATTACTCCTTTTAAGTGTAGAGAACAAATGATTTCCTTCCCAAAGCTTCTACTATTTACCGAAAATAGCCGTCATTTTTAGCCCTAGGTTTAAATCCTCCACAAGAAATACCTTCAGAGTCGACGATTATAACTTCAGTTTTTATAGAGTATAGTAGTGATAAGTATGGATATGTCTCAGAATGACTTAGATCGATTAATGTTCTTTGATCATGCTCGTAAAACTTCTGAGGTAGCTTATGAAGCCAATCCTCTTGATGCTGATGTAAGTTTCCTCCAATCTCCGCCTTCATTCTCTTGATTTTTCTCCCCTTAATTTATAGATCTTATTTATATTTCATATACTTTAATAATCATGTTCTTGTAATTGAAATAGATTAATTTAGGTTATTGTATATCAATTTATGGATGGATTATTGTGATTAGGTTTATCTTTTAAAACCCTAATGTATTTTTAGGGTTTTTGAAAACTCATAAATTGAAAAGTATATTTATCATTAAGGTCTGTGTTGCAGAATCTTACAAGATGGGCAGGAGCTCTACTCGAGCTATCCCAATTTCAAAGTATATCTGAATCTAAGATGATGATTAAGGGTACGTCTTACGGTTTGATAATAGTATGATATGTGGGTGCACTTGGAGCTTTGTGATTGTACTTCTATTCAAAACGAACTAAAATTACGTTTCTTTCAGTGGAGGTTGTTGAAAGATTGTGTTGTTTTTTCACAGATGCCATTTTGAAACTGGAGGAGGCACTAGGAATTAATCCAAGAAAGCACGATGCCCTGTGGTGTTTGGGAAACGCTTATACTTCTCACGCATTTCTGACTCCTGAGCTTGATGTGGCAAAGGGATATTTTGATAAGGCATCTGTTTACTTCCAAGAAGCAGTCGAGGAGGTAGTTTACTTGTTTAGTTTCTGTACATGGATGTGTTTACAATTGTTTTCTGCTATTGTGTAAGTATTTTTTCCGCATTAACTTGTTGTTTCTGTTTCAGGACCCAGAGAATGAGCTGTACCAAAAGTCTTTAGAAATGAACTCAAAGGTACTTTCAATGCCATTTACTATCTCTGAACTGATAAGATGTCACTTTATTTTTGAGTAGGACTCTTGATTTTATTGAATTGCAGCAGTTGGTCGTTGGTTGTTTTTGATACTTGTTTTCCCCTGAATATCCTGTGTGCTAGACTGCCAGTAGTTAATCATTGTTTCACCCATGTTCCCATGAGTGATTTTGTAGGCAGGCGTGTAGAACCTCTTTGTTCGTCAATTTGTAATGGTCTAGCATTCCTGAAGTAATTATTTTTTATCTCTTTCTCAGGCTCCAGAACTGCATATGGAGATTCATAAGCAGGGGTTCGGTCAAACCCTTACAGGGGGAGGAGGATCTTCAACCTCATCAAATGTGAAGGTAAAGTCTGCTGACTAGGTTTCGTTAATTTCCTGTGGAGTTCTTGTTTTGATGTTTCTTTGTACCCTTCATGAAACTGTATGTGATATTGTTATCCCTTATGAGGGTTACTGCTGTATACTTTCGTATGGAAAATATTCTCGTGTCTGTGTTGTTTCTTCTTTCTATTTTTTGAACT
>JAJJMC010029784.1:12775155-12805992 GCA_023531435.1 Papaver californicum
TAGTTAACTGACTTGTTTGTGTGGTCTACACAATAAAATGTTATAACAATTCTTGACACACATACCTAGGAGCCGTCTGTTTAAGTGGAGTCTGTTGTGATTGATAATTCTAATGTGATGTAATACTAGACATGTAATCTGTTTCTTTGGAGTTTGGAGCAGTCTTCAAGTGGTCGAGTCTGTGGAGATTGCTCTGTTTCTTTTATTAAATTTATCTATTTTTTGCTTACAGGGCGCTAAGAAGAAGAAAAACACTGATCTGTATTATGACATAGGGGGATGGTTTGTTCTTGTACTTGGAATTGCTGTATGGATTGGATTCGCAAAATCCCAGGCTCCACCAACACCTCCAAGATAAGAAAACAAAGAGTAATGGGGAGACTCTTGGAAGTGAAAATTTACAAGTTTAAGGAATTGCTATTGCAATGCTGCATTTTGGATTCTGCTGAGTTGTATTTAGAAACTTGAGCTAGCATATGGTTCATTATTTATCTATTAATTTTATTTTGACTGGGAATTGTTTTCCTTTTCTTCTATTTTTCCTTTTCATATTTAGATGTTTGTTCTAGTTCAAAACCCTGGCTTTAACCAGGAAGAGGGAAAAATTCTTCTGATTATTTAGTAATCAAGTCTCTGTTGAAATATACACTTGTTTCGGGATGTTTTCATTTTTACTTTGAGATTTTGTTACAACGTCATTCTTAAATACCCAGTTGAGGAGAAAGCAGGACATGCTTTGCTCTGGCTGTTAATGGTGGGAGTGGGGGATGGTCTGCAGTACTCCTGTTACCAAGTAGTATAGTGAAAGAAGCTTATGCTTGTGATGCAGCTGGGTGTTCGGTTCTTGCTGTGCCTAAGTGCATCTGTTGGATACTTGGATATCAGTAGTTGAATACTTCAATCTTTGAAGGAACATTTCTTGCTTTTCTGTAATTCAACAACCCTGTTAAGCCTGGCGTTTTTGAGGGCTACCAAAAACTAATTAATTTGGGACGACTAATAAAACAAAATAAGATCATTATGAAGTAATATCATTATGAAGTTATATCGTTGCTTAATTAGTGTTAATGTTAATTAATTAGTTAATTAATTTGGTTATAGTTAGTGTTAGACGATGAATTTGAGTTATAGTTTTGGAATAGAAATTGAGAGTGTTTTAGATTGATTTATTTGAGTTATAGTTTGTACAATTGGTAGTTTCGTGATTTTTATTACTAGCGATTGTACAAAATTCCCAGATTGATTTTTTTTTGGATTTTGATTTTATAATCGGTAGTTTAATGGAGTACCATATCTGTCGATTATAGGTGTCGCCCCAAAAATGAATTTCTCAAAACTTATAATTTTTTTTTAACTCTTTATCCTTCACAATCGGTAGAAATTAAAAATTTATATCTACCGATTGTATCCAGAATTGAATTAAACTTTAAAATTTTAAACTTTATAATCGGTAATTTAAAGATCAAATTTATCTACCGATTGTACTGGTTTTTGTCCAGGACTTTTCTTGTCATAATCGGTAGGGAGTGAACATAAATAACTATCGATTATGGTTAATCGGTAGCACGGGAAATTAATAACTACCGATTGTATTTAATCAGTAGTATAGAAACATAGTTATCTACCGATTATGTAGATTGTACTTAACATCCAACTTCATAATACTATTTCAACATCCGAAGAAAAACTTGTTCAAAAAAACTTACTACATAATGTTCATAAAACTTGTTCAAAAAAACTAAAACATCCGAAAAAACGAAACAAAACACATCATAGAAATCCAAAGTGATCAATCTCATTGATCTTATGAAATTCTTCCACTCCTTGTTACTCTCGACTTGGTCCTAGTTTCAACTCGCTTCTTCTTCTTCTCCTTCCCCTTAGGATCAGCAACAACTTCATCTTCCTCAACTGGACCTATGTACTCTCCAGCTTCGTTGTAGTATGGGTTTATGCCTAAGAAGTCTTTCTCCCTGAAAAAAAGAGTCGATAATCAATATCCGGATCGGCCTCCATCCTTTGAATCATTTCTGCCTCAGATCCTTCATCCGAAGATGGAACTTCAACGTAGTTGAGGGGATTGTCAGGACTGTTCCACCAACAATCAGGATCGTTCATCATTTGTGAAAAATCCGGATCATCCAACATCATTTGATATACTTCTTCAGGAGTAACTCCTTTCGGCAAATTGAAAAGAGGACGAGAAAGCAATTCAGCCTTTTGAGCCGGAGAAAGACCTTCATCTTCAACCGTAACCCTAATGAACATACCCAAACATTGATTATTAACTAACTACACAATAGCTCTTTTAAAAATAAACAAAAGCACATAATCGGTAGTTAAAATTATAAAATATCAACCAATTACACACAATCGGTAGGGCGTGTTTTCAGTATATGTCCGATTATATAATCGGTAGATAAAATTATACAATATCTACCGATTGTGCATGATGTTCTTCAGGAATGATGAACTCGAGGCATAATCGGTAGATAAAGTTCGCCAGATTTCTACCGATTATGTATGTTGCCCTAAATTGAAAATCGCAAAATTATCAAAATTCCAACATTTTGAAAATGCATAATCGATAGTTTAAGAATTTTTTAAACTACCGATTATGTATGTTGCCCCAAATTGAAAATCGTAAAAATTATCAAAATTCCAACATTTTGAAAATGCATAATCAGTAGTTTAATTATTTTTTTTAACTACCGATTATGTATGTTTACCTAAATTGAAAATCGCAAAAATTATCAAAATTTCAACAATTTGAAAATGCATAATCGGTAATTTAATTTTTTTTTAAACTACCGATTATGTATGTTACCTCAAATTGAAAATCGTAAAAATTATCAAAATTCCAACATTTTGAAATTGCATAATCGGTAGTTTAAGAATTTTTTAAACTACCGATTATAATGTGTTTCCCCAAATTGAAAATCGAAAAAATTATCAAAATTTCAACATTTTGAGCATTAATAATCGGTAGGCTAAGAATTTTTTAAGCTACCGATTATAGTGCAAAATGTGTCCAGGAACAGGCAGTTCCATCGGTAAGTGTAATCAGTAGATATTTATCTACCGATTGTATAATACTAACATAATCAGTAGATTGTTATCTACCGATTGTTGATGAACATACTTAATCGGTAGGTGATGCAAACCACTTATCTACCGATTATAATGTAAAATTTTAACAAAATAACTTGTTAAAAATAAATCTCTTGCAAATCAATTGATAACTCACAAAAAGAACATAAAATCCTTTCAAATGTTAGAAAATCAAACACTAGTAATGTTAAACACCAGAGACATATCCATAAAGTAAGCAACCACAATCTAATTTCTAGGCATTTTGGTTTTGGTACGAGAACGACGAGCACCAGGGGCTAAAAATCTTTCAGCATCAGCGGCATTGGCTTCACCTCAGGGACATTTGCTTCAGCATCATCACTCGATGAACCGCGAGATCTTTTAGTGTGCTTTGCTGCTAGCCTCTTAGGCTTATTCGTAGATTTCTCTCCAAACTTTCTAGCATAGGCTTCATTATCAATGTTGTCAATGAGGTCTTTATGCTCTCTCATCATCTTTTCAATTGATGGAGGCACTCAAGCATTTATGCACCCAGCTATCTTCTTTGAGAAAAATGAAAACCTTTTTTTTTCTTCTGTTTTTAGGCAATAACAATCAAACGATTATTATCTAAAATATTGAGCCTTAATACTAAAATCAAAAGGAAATAACATTACGTACCAGCCGTTCATAACCAGAGGGTTTGTCTTTGACGATGCAAGTATATTCGGACACCCTGGTGGTCTTTCCTTTATCTTCACGGATCACAAGAAGATGAGAATGCTGCCGATACCATACCATATAGCATGGATCTACTTCATCACCTCGGTTGACACGTCTCCCCTTGTTGATCATATATTGCATCCTGTTATCTTTAACGGATGGGTTATCAGAGTAAACTACTATGATAGAGTCCTTACCACAAGTAGATTTCTCGACGTCCAATTTGAACCTGCCGCGCATGTGACTCATAGGTTCTTCTTGGGCATAACCGAGTTGATGCATCACCCTAGGGGCATTGTACATGACATATCCAGTGGGATGCCACAAGGGTCCATAATAAAACGACAACTCAGACCTTCCCGCTATATGACCACTAGCTCGCTCTTCCATGTATGGATCAAAGCATACATTTTTGGACGCCATTGAGTCTAATTTCCTCCTCAAAGAAATCAACTCATGATCCTTAGACCTTGAATGGTTTTTGTCAAAGATGTATTTTGTTCCTCGGGGTGTTCCTTTCTCCCATGCCGGATTCCTTTGGCCAACTCGAGGGACGGGAAGTGGTCATAGATCCATGCCTAGTGTACAAATCAAACCAAGTATGAGAAAATTGATTCTTAAAAGAGAAAAAAAAAACAATGAAACCATCAATAGAGTTACCAAAATACCTGTAGTAGGCTCACGTTCCCAACAATTTGGCTAGTTAATTCCCTCGATGCCTTTCTTAACTCATCCATCAAGAACGCATGACATGCGGTGCCCCACGAATAGTCACGAACTTTGTTGAGAGGATGCAAAAGTTGTTGAAGGTTGGCGTCGACCCGGTTGTCACTAGCATTGGGGAAAATGACACATCCCAAAACACATAGAAGATATGCAGTGGCTGTAGCATTGACTTCGTCATCACTAAACTATGGATTCATTTCTTGTTTAGCCTTGGTGCCTTTGAACATATTCATCAATTGAACCATGCTGAACTGTCTGGTTTTTTAAGGAAAGCACCGTTTGAACTCATCGTCGGATGTGTCTCGATCCCAACCAAGACACTTCTGAGTGTAAACATAACGTTGTTCCCAGCTTAACTGCTTCACATAATAACACTTGACCGCCGTACCATATTCAGCGAGACTAAGAATCTGCACCACATCATCGGGGGTGATCGTCATCTCTCCCCACGACATGTGGAAGGTATCGGTCTCAGGATACATTCTCTCCATGAAGGCTGATATCGGCACCCGGTCATGCTGTAACATTGAATTCTCGGCAGCCGTAGATAACCCCAAGTTCAGTATAATTTGCTTGAATCGTTCACACTCACCATATAACGGAAAATCTTTCATCTTTCTTGGTGCAGTTATAGGTTTGAGTAGACGAACCACATTAAAATGGTTTTAATATACACGATGAATTAAAAAATAATTAGAATAACAATTAACACTTCTACGAATAAAAAGACAATAGGTTAAGAATGGTGTTTTATAATTATTACCTCAGCTGAATAAATTTCTTTCGTCCAAGAGTCTTTGTATCCAAATAAAAGATCTCCTCCATCTCTTGGTAACCTAGGGATTTGGCTTTCTTGAATATCCTTCATCTTCAAAGAGGTAGGGACCTTGTGTCCTCCTTTCTTCTTAATTTCCTTCTTTGTACCTTGTCCTTCTCCTTGTCCACCACTTGGTTCTCCTTCATCTTGGTATCTATCTTGTGGAACACTTGGTTCTTCTTCTTCTTGGTTTCTACTTCTTTGAAAACTTGGTTGAGTTCCTTCGGTGATAACAATTCCTCTAGTGCTCTTTTGCATTCTTGCACTAGCAGTTACTTTCTTACCCCCTTCATGACGAGGCCCCGAAATAATTGTATCGTGGGAATGCTTAGATCGCCTTTCCCTAAAAAAACAAAAGAAAGAACAATTATTTCCAACAAGACACCGTCTAATCACTACGTAATCGGTAGACAAAGTACATTAAACTCAACTGATTGTTCATAATCGGTAGTCAAATAAACAAAGTAACAACCGATTGTGCATAATCAGTAGCTCGGGATCTATATTATCTACCGATTGTGCATAAAATATGGAACAGAAAAGTGTAAGCTATGGACACACATACAATTGATAGTTACCTAAAAAGATTAACAACCGATTATGCCTAAATTTTGGTACAGGAGGACAATCGGTAGTTTATGACTAAATATAACTACCGATTATGTAGTATGTTTTGAGGAATCACTAACTTTCATAATCGGGAGTTCAACCCTATACGAAACTACCGATTATGCCTAAATTTTGGTCCAGGAATATAATCGGTAGTTAGTGACTAAATATAACTACCGATTATGGTCGATGTGCTCGAGGAATCACTAACTTTATAATCGAGAATTTAACCATATACGAAACTACCGATTATCACTAAATTTTGGTCCAGGAATATAATCGGTAGTTAATGACTAAATATAACTACCGATTATGGTCGATGTTCATGAGCAATGAAGATCACTAACATGATCGGTAGTTAAAAACAAACACGAAACTATCGATTATAACATATAACCTAAAACCCTTGATATTCTATTCACGATTTCATACGATTGAAGCAAAATAAACACAAATAATGGTAAACCGTTACCTTATTGGAGCCATTATAAAGTTCTAGAGAGGCTGATTGTCAGAATCAATCTCCGTATCTAGGTCATCATCTTCGTGCTCTTCAACGATCTCTCTATTTCTTATTCTCTTGGCAAAATTCGGCCAATTAGTTTTATCAGATTGACGGCTTGTTTGCTTTTTTCTAGCCATATTTAGATTGTAATTACGATAATGAATGGTTTACGATTATACGATGAATTGATTTACAATTAATCGGTTTACGATGAATTGGATTGTGCCACAATCGGTAGTTAGAAAAAAAAAGAAAAAAAGAGAAAACAGTGAGAATCAATGGAAAAGAAAATGGTAAATGTTTAGGTTTTTAATGTTTTATTAGTGAAATGGTTAAAGGTAATTTTTTGATAATTGAGAGGATATATAGGTATTTTTACATACCATTAGGTTATCCCATAGCCACATCTATTGGATGAGTTTAAAATAGTCGCCACAAATTGATTTTTGGTAGCCCTCAAAATGGCCAGGCTTTTAAGGAGTGACTAAAATAGAAATGTTGCATGTTTCTTGTTCTGGTGCCGAAGCCTTAACGAGCTCTTGCTCACTCCAAGTCTGAATCATCTGGTTATGTAGGCCGTTTAGTGATATGCGAGTGGAATTTTCCGTATTCTCTCTTTTATGTGACAACAAGGATCCACAATACACATTGCATTGAAAATCGTTTTGTGAGGTATCATTCTGAGAATCGTTTTGTACGGTATCATTCTGAGAATGGGGTTATTACTGTTCGGAGCATCAAATTACATCTCTTTATAATCACAACCTATCGGTCTCTTTATAATCACAAATTCACAACCTATCAGTTTGAAAGTTTTGTATTAAGGATTGTTACTTGGTCACCACTCCCCAAGCTGGATGAAAGAGGAAACTGTTTCACCATTCTCTCGACTTACTTTTTACAGATATATTTGTTGCAGGGACATTTAACTTCTCTTCTCAGACTCTTGAGTTCTGATTCTCCTCTGTGACTTCCTAGAGATTAATTTCTTAATTACAGGTAAACGTTCGTGATTTGATTCATCTGTGCTTTTTTATATTCTTGAGTTTTTTTGCTAGTTAAGTTTAGGGTTTTTTTGAGGTTTGAGTATAGTTTGGATCCCACTAATGCTCTGTCAGTTTATACATTTTGTTGTCTGTTCATTGGGTTTTGCTAATTCGCTGAATGTTGAAGTGTTGTCAGTAGTTCAGTAAGCTCTAATTTATTAACTTTTTTTCTTCATTTTTGTTTGTAGAGTTTTGTTTCCTGGAGATTAGGGTTTCTTCGATTGTCATAATAACTGCACTGGTAATTTTATTTAGTGTATATGAATCAGGGTTTTGTTGATTGGAATCGACGCCTTGTGATTGTGGAATGGCTCTGTTGTGGAGTTGCATATTGTTGATTTAGATTGTTGTCTTCAAAAATAATAAAGTAAAAGAGGAAGAGAGTGGAGGGGAAAGGAACATGGATAATAAATGTTTTGTTGGTTTTGGTGTGGTTTGATCTTAGGAGCTAACAACTTCCACAGTTATAAGAGCATTCACAGTGGGACGATCAAAACATGGACCAAATGATGCGTCGGAAAACCGACTTTGTTTTACCGCAAGCGTACATTGTCGAAAGATGTAGACAAGAGCAAATACAGTTCGTTCCCACGAAGAGTTTGGATTAAAATATTTTCTTTAGGTTTTATTTATAAAGAATTAAATTAACTAGTGAATTAAAACTATTTAATAAAGTTGGAAAACAGTAAGAGGAAATGTTAAGGTTCCGGGAATTCGTTGTAGATTATTAGTGTTTAATTGCGTTCGTCACATAGGGTCTCGATTTCAAAAAGAATTGTTTGTTCTCAACCTAAAGTAGAATTTCGAAATACTAAGTATACAGGGCATAAAGAGTCAAAGAATATTCATAAAACAATTTCATACAAGGTTTCAACGAGTCCTTCTACTAATCAAACAATGAACTATACGTGGCATAAAACATGAAAAATCATCGAGACGGTAAAACGTTGAGAGAGAGACAAATTAATGATATTTAGTTCATATAATTGAAAATCCTAGTTTTAAAACACAAAAAAAATCATCTCTACAAGTTCATCCTTTCGCCCTAACAAGGGAATTAGCCCAACATGGCTTTCTCAAAAGCCATACAAATTAATAATAAAATAAATACAAACTAACCCTTGTTCCAGCTTCTCTAATTTTCTGCCCGTAAAGCTTCTGTATCCGGAGGTATTCTCTTCTCTGTGAAAAGTTTTCTTTTTTTAAAATTGTATCTAGGCTTCCCTTTATATAGGCTTTGGTAACCTCCTTTTGATCCTCATCCAACTAGGAAACTAGTCTCATTAAACTTTTCCACTTCCTTTTGATTCCTTGTCCAATTAGGAGACTTAACCTCCTCAAAAACCAACAATAACCCTAAATTTCACGTCAAATGCGAGTCCAAAACGCTTCCCTTATTTCTCTTCCCGCGCATGCCCAATAAGGCCCAACAGATACCAAATTCAAGTTGGTTTCACGGTTTTGCTCATAACTTCTTCATACGAACACGGAATGACCTCATTCTTTTTGCATTGGCTTTGTCTTTCAATTCTCTAAAAAATGGTGGGTAGAAATCCTGGAACATACTGAGTTCCACTGGGTATTTGGTAATTCTTCTCTTGTAAAGCTCCATTTCACTTGTTTCAGAGATGTAACCTAATAAAACACATAAACTATAAAAGTAATAATAAAACACGGTAATTCACACAAAATATAGCAAATAAGTATAAGGAAATGATACTCAAAATGTATAAATTATGCACTTATCACCAAACCCAAATTTAATCTTTGGTCCATCTAAAATGGATCACAGTGGTGCAATCAAATTTGGGTTTTGGTCCACTTTTTTTACTGTTTCGGATCATTTTTGATCCAAGAACTAGACCAAACGAGAATATGGTGGAACGTGAAGTTAACCGTGCGTTTCGTGCCAGACGTGACGATACCTCTCAGTTTCGTGCAAGGCGTAATCCTAGACATCCGTCTCACTGATCCAGGCGTGAACCAAAATGCCGCCTGATGAAGTGTTCAACCAAGGGCACGTCCAGACGGGCGTTCACCCAACAACACGATTGGCATTCACGCGTTAACCAAATGGACACTTGTTTTGGGCGTCTGGATAAGGTAACACTTGATGTGGACGTGTGGCTAAGGTAACGCCTGCTTGTAAGCGTTCTCTAAACTTACGTCTGAGTGTGGGACGTGATGCTAAGCGAGCACCTGTTCTAATAACCGTTGAGAAAACTTAACCAAAGATAACCCCAAAAAAATTACATACAACAAAGCAATCCCATTGACTAAACGAACTGAGTTGACTCCGAGCCAGACCAATGATATTAAATTGATAATAACGCAATAATAATCAAGCAAGAAAACCAGCACCTGATCGATTCATCAATTTATATATCTTTAAATGCATAAGCTTTCATATATTGATTCTCTCAACTATTTCAATTACAAATTACAGAAATTAATGAAGATTATCTCAAGCATAAGACTAGCTAGCTAAAAACAGAGAGCTTGATCATCATGTACATAGATATCTCTGTATGATCCATCTTGTAGAGGTGTTGTATGATCACTACATGCAAACTTAATCAGTACTCACTGCAATATCAAGATCAAGTTAGAATTCACATACACAAACAATATACATATAATCAAATTAATTAATCAAGATCTACAGCTAGCCAGAAAGGAAGAGAGAGAAGAGTGTAAGTAAAGTGTAACAGGCGCTCCCTTCAATCCAAGTAAGGAAAGAATAAGGAAATTAGCATATCCTACTTCATGCCCACTGAGAGACTAAGAGAACATGCGTTCGTCTAGAACACCGCTTGATGTGGACGGACGTTCGTCTAGACGAACGCCTGATGGGGACGGACGTTCGTCTAGACGAACGCTTGATGGGGACGAGCATAAGGACAGGATGCCGCTTGATGAAGCAGGCGTTACGCTACACACGCGCCCGTCTTCATGATGCACACGAACCACTTGCACGAGTAGAAGGTTATCCAGGCGTTTGGCTAGTTAACGCCCCATCAGGCGTTCGTCTACACACGCGCCAGTCACTGGGGCGAGATCCTAACCGTGCGTATGATGATAGACGTTCTTCTGGGTAGCGTCTCCCACCGAACGTTCATCCTGCTTCCTCCCTAACCAAGCGTTATCACTTGCATACGCCCGTATAACACAATTCCAACAGACGGATACTTGTATATGCGCCTAACGACAAGAGTTAGCTTAGTCTTACACCTGATCAAATTTTACTCCCTGCCCGTTGCGTTTCAGGCGGAGTAAACCCAAATGTTTTGGTCTTTACTCTTTGGGTTTATTCGCACCACTGTGGGTGCTCTAAGTGGAGTAAAGAGTAAAACCAAAGAGGAAAAACAAAAAAAAAAATTGGTTATACTTCGCGTGAAACACAACGGTGGAGACTAAAATTTTGATCAGGCGGAATCATAATTTACGCTTGGCGTTGGGCGCATATATAAGGATACGTCCGTTGGATGAGTATTGGATGGGCGTATGCTTAGTGGAACGCTTGCTTGGGGAGGACGCTGGATGGACGCTCGGTGGGAGACGCAGCCAAGAACAACGCCTGATGGGTAGACGCACGCGTAACATCACGCCCAAGTGACAGGCGTAAGTTTAGATGAACGCTTGATGGGGCGTTAGCTTATTAATACGCCTGATTAGTTCTTCTGTGGGGCGTAAGGTTATGAATAAGCTTGGATAAAGGTTTGGTCTCGTGCGGAATAAGCGTGTGCCTCATACGGTGGGCGTTCAACCAGGCTTACGCCTGTGTTATGAAGTGGTATCCTATACTAACGCCTGGAGGAGAAACACTCATCTAGTTCGACACGTGTGTGAAGAAGCGGTTGTGTAGGATTATGCGTGTTTTATCATTAGGCGGAGGCTTCTAGGTTCAATTATTCTCTTTTTCTCTTCCGCCTACCACTTGAAATCAACTGAACCCTCCACTGAACCCTCATTTCCTCTTCTCAACCTCTTTTCCGATTGAAAAGCGGTTAAAACCTTAGCAGCAAAGAAACAAAAGTTAGATTTATCTCAAGGTATAAAACTGAAACTATTTACATGAATTTTAATGGATTTCATAGGTTTAAATATGTTTAAATTATGATTTATTGTACTGTTTTGTTAATTAAATTGGTATATATATGTTTAAAGATTAAATATATGATTATTAAACAGACATATTAGGTTTTGCAAATTGTAATTTTGTAATTGAGTTTCATTCTAGGGTTTTGGAAGTTGTAAATTGGTTTAAAAATTGATGAGAATTAATTAATTTGAATTTAGAATTGATTAAGTTCTTGATTAATTTGAGTTGGGTTGTGATTAATTTTTGAGTTCTTGATTAATTGATTTGATATGAATGTTAATGGAATTTTAGAATTATGAATGTTTATGTTCCTTTCTAATGAATGTTTATGGAATTATAGAATTAGGGAATTATGATGAATTTTTATAGAGTTGATAATTTGTTTAGTGAACTATTTTGTGAATCATGAATTTTGTATTTTGGATGATTTATGAATGTTTGTACATTTGATTATCTAATTAGAGGATTACTCTTTTAATTATGCAATTTGTATTTATTTTTACCATACGAATGTTTGGAGAGGTTATTATTTGTTTAGATGATTACTTTTTTAGTGATGAAATCTGTATTTTTGTGGATTTATGGATGAATGTAGAGTTTATATTTGTGCATTGTGAGGATTACTCTTAATTTTGAAACTTATATGTACCGTTTGCACAGATGTTAAGCAATGTTACGGTGATATTCTTTGGTCGAAAAAAGAGGAACAAGAAAGCTAAAAATGTTGAGGATCCATAAGTAGACCCTACTACTGAAGATATGGTCTTTGTTCCGGGTTAGCGAACTACAATGTCGTGGAAGATGCTCAGAGTCACGCTTCTTCAAACGATTCAAAATTCAAGTATTTACATCGTGGTTCCCTCAAATCGGTCATTCAAACATATGCAGGTATTATAAAACACCGCCCTTGGGAAAAGGCAGGATGTGACTGTTTATTGACCATGGATGTAGTAGATTCGTCACATGCATTGATTGACTATCTTGTTGAGCGTTTTTGGGATATAACAAACACTTTTCACTTCTCCTTGGTGAGATGGGGTTCACATCGCTTGATTGGGTCATGTTGACAGGATTAAGTATTGGTGTTGGTAGTGATATTCTGTATGACCCGGCCAAGTACCAATTTGAATATGTTCGGGCGCATATTTTTCTAGAAATTAAAGATAGTGAAGTTTGTAAAAGAGAACGTATCCCTGAGCAGTGGGGTTCAAATGCAATTACAGTTGCATTTTTGAGCACATATTTTGATCCAGGAACATTGGTTGCGGCTAACGATGATAACATACTTGCTGAGAGAGTGGCCAGAGCATTTTGTATGTATGTTTTGAGACAATTTTTCTTTTTGAATGCCAAAAACTATATTGATGTTGGATGGTTAGCTGTTTTTGAGGATCTTAATGCAGTTGGCAATTATGACTGGGGTGGTGGTGGTTGTGCTAAATTGTATTCGAGACTCGGTGCATCTGGCAGGGGACATAAGTCACTAGCCGGCCCCTTCCAAATATTAGAGGTAAATTTCTTAGTTCTATTTATACTCCCTTTAAATGTTTGTTTGTTGGCAATTTATTTATTTGGTTGGTTTTCTTGAAGGAGTAGTTTGGGGGTACAAATATCTGGGCATATGTCGACCAAAGAACCCAACGAGTGATAGTGAAGCAGTGTGGCCTAGAAGTTCTCGGTGGAAGGGTATAAGAAAGAATAGTATTGATATTGTTCGCTATAGGACTTGTCTTAATCAGCTGACTGTAGACGATGTGACCTGGCGACCGTGGGACCCGCCATCTTAGTCCTTGACACTGATTTTGGACGGAAAGCATCGGAGCTCTCAGAAAAAAGGGTTATATTTTCTTGGCTAAGCACTATGAGTTGATAATTTATTATGATATCACTTTTCTTTATTTTTCTGGATTTTTGGATAGTTATTTTCTTTATTTTTGGATTGTTATTTTCTTTGCAAAGCATAACGTGTACCTTGGAGAACGGTTTTGGAGGAAAAACCATTATAATTTTGGCGTTCCCAGGAACCCACCTACTCGTATTGTCAACCTCAACAATGACCAAGCAAATCAGCTTAGGGAAAGCGATTTGGTCGATGCAACGGAATTAGTGCATGTTGTTACATATCATTTGTATATTGAGTATTGACGACATTTAACTAACTTGCATAAATATGCCACCAAAGTTGATTGAGAGGTCAAAACATACAGGTATGCTGGTGACCGTATTAAACACAACATTAAAGAACATGATGAACATGTACCCATTCCGCCTCAATAACAATTATCATACGTAAGTATACCGTAAACCTTATTTTTTTAAGTACATAAAAATACGTGATAATGTGATTTATTTATTTTCGTAACAGGTCGAAGCTTATGGTTTGGTTAAACAATATGCCGATTTTATCAAGAGTTTTGTAAGATTACATTAAATGAAACGAACGAGAGGATGAAGTTTATAATGGCAAAAGATGAAGAAATACGGGGACTACAAAATCACAACAATAATTTGGAGTTACAGCTGGCCCATTTTCGTACGCAACAACCACCCCTTGGCTTTGGTACTTTTTCTCAAACTATGCCACCACAAATGTGGAATACAATGGCTCAGGGATCATCATCAACAATGCCATCAGTTATTTACACATCGAGAACATCTTTGCCTATTTTTATGCCACCGCGATCGGCGCTGGGAAATCAAGATACGGATGGATAGTCTTTCATTTACATTGTATTGTCATTGAACAAACATTTATTAACTTTGATTTATCTTTTATCTGATTGGAGTTGTCATTCAAAAGAATTTTCTTATCTTAGCTTTGTCTTTTATCTGCTTTGTGTTGTCATCTCAAAAGAAATTTTTAATCTTTTCCTTTTCTTTTATATCTGCTTTGTATTGTCATTTCAACAAAGATTTTTAATCTTTGCTTTGTTTTTATCTGCTTGGTCTTGTTATCTCAACCGACACTTCTTATGTTTGATGCGTCTATTCACCCTACTTGGCTCTACTCGGTTAATTTTTAAAATGCCTAGAGTGTGTAGTCATATCAACACCCAAAGACTTATCTTAATATGCCTGTAAATTGAACACTCGACTCTCCAATTATATAAACCAAAACTTCAAACATCAACAACCAATGGCATACTATGAGAATAACACTGCCTATTATGCTTCATGTTCTCCTCCTCCTTCTTCTTCTTCTTCTCCTTCTTTCTTCTTCTTCTTCTTCTTCTTCTTCTTCTTGTTCTTCTTCTTCTTCTTCTTCTTCTTCTTCATCCAGTGATGATGATAATAATAGTTTGTACTCATCAGGCGAAGATTTAGTTGCATTGAGCCAAAATAACCAAGCAGTCACTTTAGGATTGATCGTTTCAAGTATGAACTGGCCTCATACTCGTATCCAAATACCAAGAGAACGTGAGGCCGGTGTAATACTTCTCTGGAAAGATTAATTTTGCGGAAACCCTACGTTTCCACCTAATGTATTTCGTAGAAGATTTAGAATATGACGAGAATTTTGTTCAACCGTATATTAGAAGATGTCGTAGCTATAAATAATTATTTTATTCAAAAAAAATATGCTTGCGGCGTTCCTGGATTAACCCCTCATTAGAAAGTTACAAAAACAATATGAATGTTAGCTTATGGATGTGCGGACGATGCAATAGATGAGTACTGACGCATTGGAGAAACCATTATTTTGGAAACAACTCGTAGGTTCTGTAAGACGATTGTGCATTTGTATGAGAAAAAATATTTGCGCACACCAACTGAGCGCAATGTTGAACTATTGCTTAAGGAGAACAGAGATAGGGGATTTCCAGGGAACCTGAGTAGTGTAGATTGCATGCATTGGAAATAGGATAAATGTCCATCAGTGGAATCAGGGGCTTACACAACGTACAAAGGGAGCGAAAGTATTGTGTTGGAGGCAGTGGTATCATATGATCTCTGGTTTTGGCATGCATTTTTTGGTATGCCCGGTTCAAACAGTTATATTAATATAATGAAACGTTCTTATATTTTTAAAAATCTTATCAACGGGAAAGCACCACTAGTGAACTTTGTGGTAAACGGACATCCATATGATATGGGATATTATCTTGGTGATGACATATACCCAGAGATTGTTATTATTGTGATATTTATTAAACATCCAGATTCCTAGAAAAAACAAAAAAATTCAGCAATGCAAGAAGGTTGCTGAAAAGATGTAGAGCGAGGCTTTGGTGTACTACAAAATCAATTTGCCATCATCAAGCAACCTGCAAGAATGTGGAATCCATAGGTACTTGCATATATCATGAAAACTATTATTATTTTACATAATATGATAGTGGATGATGAGCGTCTACCCGGTGATTGGCCACATGAATATGATCAACGCTGCAACCATGCACCGGTAAATATATCGAGACAACATAATGTTGAACTTTCGAGAATGAGAGTTGAGCAACGCCGACGTGCAATACACAACAAAGATACCCATATTTGTTGCGAAATGACTTGATCGAACACTTATGGTCAGATTTTGGAGACGAATAACATTTTCGAAACCATGTAGATAGGTTTTATGAGTATATCTATTGTAAACCCTCCTGAGACACCTCTTGGCCGCTTGGGGAACCTAAGGGTTTAAAGGCTTATTGCACATGCTAAGTGCAGCAGCGATGCCCGTAAAAGTGCGTTTATGATTACTTTTTAGCTCTTGTATTATCAATATGCTTACTATGTTGTAGCGGATAGATGAGTCATTGGAACTCAACAGATATATTTTTATAAAAATTTACTTTTGCAACGGCTCTTTTTTAGATGTCCCTATAAATTCACATTTTCTTCAATTCACTTCACATCTTCTTTACTTTTACAACCCTCTTTTTTGTTTAAAGGCTTGTTTACACATGTTAAGTGTAATCGTGTTTCCTAGGAAAGTGAATTAGGTTTTTAATTAACTATTATAATATACTTTTGTTATTTGTACTTGCACCGACGCAATCTATTTTGTAATGAATAAATTAACGGAAGTATCATAAATAACCAATATCACTTATTCAGAACAACAATGCATCACTAGATGTTAAGATATTTTATTTTCGCAAGAGTCGCGGTTGCACTTAGCACGTGCAACAAGCCTTTAAACCATTAGGTGACCCCAATAGACAAGTTATGTCTCGTGAGGGTTTACAAAGATATATACCCACAAAACCTATAATCAAACCATCAACGAGTGGTACGACGCCCTAGATGATGATCTTAACATCTTCGAAGAACAATCAACACAAAAGGGTTGCATTTTTCCATCACCCTTAGGATCTCGAAATGAGGTTGGTACCTTAATTATGAACCTTTCCATCTTCTCCATTCCTCCAGAGATCTTGTAACAACTTCTTCATCAGTTTCATTTCTAATTCTTCTTTCATTCACCTTAGCGGTTAAAGTAGAAAATTCTAGTACTGCCCTTCCTATTTCAAGAAATCAACAAAAAATGCCTGCTCTGTTCCGGTTATTGGGGTTACCGGTTTTATTACAGAAGTTAGCGTGGATATGTTCTAACCATTCCATGCTCATTGAGCCATTCATCCGACGTTCGTGACCCCTTGCTGGATAATATGATACTAAGTTTCGATAAAGAGATAAATCTTCCTTTATGGTAAAATTATTAGCATTAATACTAAAATTATGTAAGCCATAATTCTAAAACAGAGAGATAAAAATAATCTTTCAATTAGGTTATTTGAAGTGTGGGAGTTGTGGTTTCGAAATGGGAACGAATGAGTTTATATAGGGTCTTTTTTGAATGGAAATAATTATTCAAATTTCAATAAAAGATTAAAGCATGATATTCAAAGAAGTGACCACTCTGTTTTGTTCCATCCTAGTGGGTAGTTAATGACAGTCTATTCAATGCATGCCTAGAAAAACTGTGAACGCCTAATTATGAAAGATGTTTCGTCCGCGTCCAACGACTAAAGCATGATTTAGAAAGAAGTGCGAGTCTTTTTTCTCGAGACTGGTGGGTTTATAATAACAGTCTATTCAGTGGAATCCAACGTTTCAATTATTTACTTTGTCAATCTTAAAAATTTAAACAATCTCACTTGTCAACTCATGTAGGAGACGAGTAGATAGGCTAATATCTACAATATCTAGTCTTTTATCGTGTTATCATTCTGGCGTATGCAATACATCAGTTAATAAAAACCAACATCAATTATTCAGTGATCTCTTTTTACATAAATATCCGTTGATGTTAATGCGAAAAAAAGAGTTGTTGGTTTAAGTTTTCATCTGACTTACTTAATTACTCAAAATTTAAAGTTTTCATTAATTCAAACAACAGGTACATTGGAAGTTCATTAACATTTAAAATAACACTATTAATTCGAAATTAAACTGAAAATTTTAACCTCTTAATACAATTCAAAGAAATTAAAACATAAATACTAAAAGTAGAAACTAAAACTGTCAATCCATTAATAATCATAATAATTAAGGTTTTAGCTAATCCGAGAACACTTTAAGCTTGACTTCTCCTTTTATGCAAAATGTCTGCCTTTCTAAATTCGATGTACTCTTTTGTTACGACATCCAACCCGGAGACATCCATCATCATTATGCGAAACTCATTGTTTGCTTCTTTCTTTGCGTCAACTTTTTCTTTCCTGGCTTGTTTTGCTGCAAACTTTGCCGAAGACTCAGCTAGTTTTGCTGCAAACTCGAGTTCTCTCTGCGCCATCTTTATTTTTGTTTGTTCTTGGTATAAACTTTTTGTTGCTATTTAATAATTATTTCCATTATTTCCTTTTGGCCACTGGATTTTGCTCTTTCTGTTTTCTCAGTCGTTTTGCCTTTTTTCTTCTTCTTCATATTATGGTTATATGTGGTAGGTATATCTCTTATTTCTCCATCGCTACTAGAATGGTCTTGACTTGTTTCCTGTCTTTCCCGGTCTTCCTTGCCACTCTCAGAATCTTCTTCATCTTGTGATGAATCGAAAACAACTATCGAGCATCGTGAATATTTGATATTTTCGAACATAATTGCGTAGCACTCTTCATGCTTAAATTTTTTTCCACAATTAGCTTCCTTGAAAAGCTTCCTTACTTCTTCAATCTTTTATTATTTAAAAAAAGAATTAGTGGACGATATACGATTCAAAATAATTATGTACAACATAAAAATTAAACGGGTACTTACCTTTGTTTTGGGGGCCCATCCAATATGGTGTTCACGTTCCACTTCCGCCTCTTTTGCAGAGTAAAGCGTCACATCTTTACTTATTCCCTAAAATCGTTTCTGAATGGAGGTCCAAGTGCACTTTGGCATTGTAGGTATGGCTTCTTTCATCCCAACTAAGATACGAGACCATAATTTTTCTTCTGATTGATCGGATCTAACGCTAGAATCTTGAGATATTAATAAATGAATTCTACACATCGTTACATCTTCAAATGTAGAAAAATTTGAACCTCGTGGTTTTGATGCCATTATTC
The DNA here is from genome assembly GCA_023531435.1 of Papaver californicum. Taxonomy (NCBI): domain Eukaryota; kingdom Viridiplantae; phylum Streptophyta; class Magnoliopsida; order Ranunculales; family Papaveraceae; genus Papaver; species Papaver californicum. Next base: position 12,794,249 of record JAJJMC010029784.1, read on the forward strand.
TAACTGGTTTGAAAGACAAAATATGAAACTATGAAATTTTTTCTTGTACAAAAATCAAATGAAATGGATTAGTAGTAGATGAAATGCTCAACCAATTCATATATATAGGTAATACAAAAAGATAGCCGTAACAACGGTAAATATTATAAGAGACGGTCATGTACACCACCGCCCCACACACGGCATAAAATTGGTGAACGCCCATAAACAAGCTTAAAATTAGTTAACACCCGACGTAGGCGTAAGTTTCGTTAACGCCGCAGCAAGCGCACTCGAAGTGTGCGTCCAATTGGGCACTTATGTGAACGCCTACGTCGGCCAAATTTTCGTTAACGCCTACATTGTGCGTAATTTTCGTTAACGCCGAGTACCAAGCGCACGTGAGGTGTGTGTCCAATGGGGTGTGCGCTTATGTGAACGCCTACACAGGCGTTAAGTTGCGTCTGATTCATGAGACGCCTGCTACCTTCACGCCTGGCATGAGACGCACGTAAACTTCTCGCCTGTCACGAAACACACTTCTACCTTCACGCTCCACCAAATTCAATTTTGGTCTATCTTTCGGATCACTTTTGATCCTAAACAGTAAAAAATTTGGATTATAACCTTAATATAGCCCCCCATTGTGATTGGTTTTGGGCAGACCAAAGAGTACATTTGGGTTTGGTCCAGGTTTTACTCGCCACAATGTGGATGCTCTTAGGGTTCTATGGATGCTCACTCATTTTTTTGAAACTCTTTGGTTTAGTCCCACATTGGGTATTCTAGAGAATGATGGCTACTATATAACCATTCTTATATGGATAGTTAGACAAACATGTGTGGAATGGGGTGGACAAACAATACATGGCCCAACTCATGTAATATGCAATGTTCACACGAAATAATTTTTTGCAAGTAAATTTCTCCTATAAATACAACTCTTAAAACTGCTTTCAAGTATCCCAGAAGCGGCTACTATCCTGTTTTCTTTTCACCATCTTCTCGCTTTGTTTTGCGATTTTGAGTGTTTATTTCTCTTCCTTCTCTGTTGCTAAGTTCAAGAGTGGGTAGTTTATATTGTGCTAATATAAGCTATATCGGACAGTCTTATTCTGGACACATCTTCGCACGTTGGAGTTTAGCATTGCTCTTCTCGAGTATACTAGTGAACTAATGTGTTAAAGACAACTTGTTGAACCTGTGATTCTGCACTCGTAGTTGTCTGTGGTAGAATTATTTTTAATCCAATTCTTTATATATTATTCTGATACATCTAGCGTTGATGTTCATTGTTGCAAGATTCCAACATGCAATAGATTTGAAGCAGCACTGGCAAAAGAAATCGTTGAGAGGAAGTTTGCCGCACAGGACATTGCTGGTGTGAAGAAATTTGCTTTGAAAGCTCAAAATCTGTATCCAAATCTTGAAGGAATTTCTCATATGTTGTCGACATTTGAGGTGTATCTCTCAGCAATGAATAAAGTGTGCGGGGAAGCAGATTGGTACGGTATTCTTGGTGTGAGTCAGTATTCAGATGATGAAACAGTTCGAAAACAATACAAACAATTGGCTCTATTGCTTCACCCGGACAAGAACAAATCGGTAGGGGCAGATGGAGCATTTAAGCTCATTTCAGAGGCATGGAGTTTGTTGTCTGATAGGACTAAATGAGAAGCTTATGATCAAATGAGGTTTCCTAGAAAATCTCACCCAGAAGTTTCAACCACAGCTAGTGGTCCATCCTCCACAGATGCAAATGTTTTCCGTCAATATCAAGTAAAAATCTTACTTTGTTGTTTCATTACATTTTTCTCGTTTGTGAAGTTCGATGTAATTCCTGACGAGTGCACTGCTGCTGTACTCCAATAATCTTGCTTCTGTTCTGCTTCTTTTTTCATTCCTATAAATTGTCAATTCGGAACTTCTGAAATTGGAATCAGAAATTTGGTTTATGCACTGATGTCTAAAGTAGGAACCCACTACTCAATCCAGGATATTTGCTGTTCACTTTGGAACTTCTATGGTTAACTGACTTGTTACTTTGTGTGGCTTACAAATGAAATTGTTGACATGACATCTGTTCCCTTGGAGCTGTCATTAAGTTGGGTCTGTTGAGATTGCTCTGTATTAATCTCTCTTATTTTCTTACAGGGTGCTAAGAAGAAGACAAACAACGATCTGTATTATGACATAGCGGGATGGGTGGTCCTTGCAGTTGCCATTGTTGCTTGGATTGGAATGGCGAAATTTCATGTTCCACCATCACCTCCACTATAATATCACGGTACTACTGGGTTGACTCTTAGATGTGGAAGCTAACAAGTTCCAGGACTCGCTATTGTGATGCTGCATTATGGGTACTGCAAGTTGTATATATTTAACTTGATTTTGTCCTGGAAATGTTTTTCTATTTCTTCTATTTTTACTCACCAATTTTGTAAATGTCTGTTCTAGTTCAAAATTTTGGCTTTAACTAGAAAGAGGGAAGACTTGTTCAGTAAGCTAATCTGCTAGTCTCTGCTGAAGTTTACACTTGATTATGGTATCTTTTATATTCATTTGTTTCTTTTAAGGGATTCTTGTCTTTATGGCTGGTTTAATGTTTAGCTACGACGATAGTCCTGTATACTCAGCTGAGGGGAATACCGAATACAGGAAACCTTTGCTCTGAATGTTATTGGGAGGGTTCTGCAGCTTATGCCTACGATGCACTGGGTCTTCAGTTCTTGTAGACTTGCATTACAGTTGTTTAAGCTTCCCGGCCAAGAATCGTTCATGTGAAAATAGCAACCTCCTTTGAGAGGATGGATGAAGTTCAACACTGATGGTTGTTCTTTCGCAAATCTAGGAAGAGCTGGGTGTAGTGTGGTGTTAAGAAATTATAATGGCTTAATCATGGGTTGCTTTGCTACTCATTTGGGTTTCGGTACTTCTGTTACAGCGGAATTTTAGGGAGCCATTTCCGCTTTTAGGATCACATAGTATTATAGCATAAGAAGGGTTTGTTTTGAGTTATTGAGTGTGACCCCATGCAAATCATTCTAACCCTATCTAACAAATCTTTAGTTCCTTGGAGATTACTCATTAGTTTTTTAGGACAGTGGAGTTTACGTTCTCACACATTTACAGGGAGGGCAACTCTTATGCTTATATCTTGGCCAAATGGGGAGCAAATTCGAATTCTAACTACTGGCGGAGTGTTTGCCCAAGTTTGTTGTCATTTGCAATAGAAGAGGATAGAAATATCCAACCTGCTTATAAATTGTCAGTTTTCCTTTTCTTTTATATATGGAGGTCATGTCTTATGCTCCCCTCCGGTATTACAAGCATTTATGGTTCTCCTTTCACTTTTGATCAATAAATGCTTGTAATGAGCTTTGTTTACCAAAAAAGATAAATGGTTGTTTAAACTTTGCTATTCATACATCCTGGGACTTAACTAGGTTGCCATTTTTGGTGCAACTACACCTTTTAGGATTGACCACGGCCATTCAATTACAGCAATCTCTGGCACAGATAGACTTAATGCAGATAGACAGCATAAATGCCTCCCAATATTGCAATTCTTAAGAAGGCAAATGCCTTACAAGATTGCACCTCTCTAGATAAGCCGTCCAATAATGCATCTCTCCATCACTAACTGGCAATTGGGATCATACCTTTTCACAATTTTCATAAATGCCTCCCAATATTGCATCTTTTAAGAAATGCCTTACAATATTGCACCTCTTTAGATAAGGCATGCATCTCTCCATCAGTAACTGGCAATTGGGATCATCCATTTTCAGCATTTTCATAAATTCCTTCAAATATTGCAGCTCTTCAGAAATGCCTTCCAATGCTGCACCCTTGGAGTCGGTCGGATCGTCAGAATCACGCCGTTAGTAAATCTGTTGTCATATCATCAGAGTTCTATCGGTTGTGAAAATATTCACCACCAATCTACCACATTCAATAGGATTCTGTAAAACCATCATCATAGGTATACCTTTATCTCATCATTAAGATTCCTATTCCGCAGTACTACTGCTACTACCCTGATTCCTGTAAAAAGTCATTTCTATCTACACTCACAAGTGACACAACCAAACAAGTCCTAATCTTCTTTTTGGGTAGGGATCAAGAAATATAATTGTACAGTTGAGAGCATCCACAGTGGGGCGAGTAAAACCTGGACCAAACCCAAATATATTTTTTGGTCCGCACAAAATCAATCACAGTGGGAGACTATATTTGGGTTATAATCCAGTCTTTTTACTGTTTGGGATCAAAAGTGATCCGAAAGCTGGACCAAAATCGAATTTGGTGGAGCGTGAAGGTAGAAGTGCGTTTCGTGACAAGCGTGAAGTTTGCGTGCTCTCGTGCCAGGCGTGAAGGTAGGAGTACGCCTCATGAATAAGACGCAACTAAAAATAACGCCTGTGTAGGCGTTCATATAAGCGCACACCCCACTGGACGCACATTTCACGTGCGCTTGGTGCTCGACGTTAACAAAAGTTACGCTCGACGTAGGCGTTAACAAAAATTACGCCCAACGTAGGCGTTCACATAAGTGCACGCGCCATTGGACGCACACTTCGCGTGCGCTTGCTACGGCGTTAACGAAACTTATGCCCCATTAAGCGCTAACTAAACGTACGCCTGTGTATGGGCGTTCACCAATTTTACGCATGTGTGTGTGGGGCGGTGGTGTACATGACCGTCTCTTGTAATATTTATTGTTGGGATTCTTACCATTGTAACAACTATCTTTTTGTATTACCTATATATATGAATTGGTTGAGCATTTCATCTACTACTAATCCATCTCATTTGATTTGTGTACAAATTTTTTTTTCATAGTTTCATATTTTGTCTTTCAAACCAGTTAGAATAATGACACCAAAACCACGAGGTCCAAATTTTTCTACATTGAAGATGTAACGAATTGTAGAATTCATTTATTAATATCTCAAGATTCTAGTGTTAGATCCGATCAATCAGAAGAAAAATTATGATCTCGTATCTTAGTTGGGATGAAAAAAGCCATACCTACAATGCCGAAGCGCACTTGGACCTCCATTCAGAAATGATTTCAGGGAATAAGTAAAGATGTGACGCTTTACATTGCAAAAGAGGCGGAAGTGGAACGTGAACACCATACTGGATGGGGCCCCAAAACAAAGGTAAGTACACGTTTAATTTTTATGTTGTACATAATTATTTTGAATCGTATATCTTCCACTAATTTTTTTTTTTAACAAGAAAAGATTGTAGAAGTAAGGAAGCTAATTGTGGCAAAAAATTTAAGCATGAAGAGTGCTACGCAATTATGTTAGAAAATATCAAATATTCACGACGATCGACAGTTGTTTTCGATTCATCACAAGCTGAAGAAGATTCTGAGAGTGGCGAGGAAGACTGGGAAAGACAGGAAACAAGTCAAGACCATTCCAGTAGCGATGAAGAAATAGGAGATATACCTACCACATATAACCATCATATGAAGGAAAAAAAAGGCGAAACGACTGAAGAAAACAGGAAGAGCAAAATCCAGTGGCCAAGAGGAAATGATGGAAACAATTATTAAAGAGCAACAAAACTTCCATACCAAATACAGAGAACAAACAAAAATAAAGATGGCGCAGAGAGAACCCGAGTTTACAGTAAAACTAGCTGAGTCTTCGGATAAGTTTGTAGCAAAACAGGCTAGGAAAGAAAAAGTTTATGCAAAGAAAGAAGCAAACGACGAGTTTCGCATAATGATGATGGATGTCGTCGGGTTGGATGTCGTAACAAAGGAGTACATCGAACATAGAAAGGCAAACATTTTAGAGAGAAGGAAAAGTCAAGCTTAAAGCATTCTCGGTTAGTTGAAACCTTAATTATTATGATTATTAATGGATTGGTAGTTTTATTTTCTACTTATATTTTAATTTCTCTGAATTATATTAAGAGGTTAAAATTTCCACTTTAATATTTTAATTTCTAGTTTAGTTTTGAATTAATAGTGTTATTTTAAATTTTAATGAACTTCCAATGTACCTGTTGTTTGAATTAATGAAAACTTTAAGTTTCGAGTAATTAAGTAAGTCAGCTGAAAGCTTAAACCAACGACTCTTTATTCCGCATTAACATCAACGTATGTAAAAAGACATCACTGAATAATTGATGTTGGTTTTTATTAACTGATGTATTGCATACGCCAGAATGACAACACGATAAAAAACTAGACACTGTAAATGTTATCCTATTCACTCGTCTCCTACATGAGTTACAAGTGAGATTGTTTAAAATTTTAAGATTGACAAAGTAAATAATTGAAACGTTGGATTCCACTGAATAGACTGTTATTATAAACCCACTAGTCTCGAAAAAAAAGACTCGCACTTCTTTCTAAATCATGCTTTAGTCGTTGGACGCGGACCAAACATCTTTCATAATTAGGCGTCCACAGTCTTTCTAGGTATGCATTGAATAGACTGTCATTAACTACCCACTAGGCTGGAACAGAACAGAGTGGTCACTTCTTTGAATATCATGCTTTAATCTTTTATTGAAATTTGAATAATTATTTCCATTAAAAAAAGACTCTATATAAACTCATTCGTTCCCATTTCGAAACCACAACTCCCACACTTCAAATAACCTAATTGAAAGATTATTTTTATCTCTCTGTTTTAGAATTATGGCTTACATAATTTTAGTATTAATGCTGATAATTTTACCATAGAGGAAGATTTATCTCTTTATCGAAACTTAGTATTATATTATCCATTAAGGGGTCATGAACGTCGGATGAATGGCTCAATGAGCATGAAATGGTTAGAACATATCCACGCTAACTTCTGTAATAAAACCGGTAACCCCAATAACCGGAACAAAGCACGCCTTTTTTGTTGATTTCTGGAAATAGGAAGGGCAGTACTAGAATTTTCTACTTTAACCGCTAAGGTGAATGAAAGAAGGATCAGGAATGAAACTGATGACGAAGTTGCGGCGAGATCTCTGGAGGAATGGAGAAGATGGAAAGGTCCAGATTTCAGGTACCAACCTCATTTCGAGATCCTAAGGGTGATGGAAAAATACAACCTTTTTGTGTTGATTGTTTTTCGAAGATATTAAGATCGTCATCCAGGGCGTCGTACCACTCGTTGAAGGTTTGATTATAGGTTTTGTGGGTATATCTCTTTGTAAACTCTCACAGACATAACTCGTCCATTGGGGTCACCTAATAGTTTAAAGGCTTGTTGCACGTGCTAAGTGCAACCGCGACTCCTACGAAAATGAGATATCTTAACATCTAGTGATGTATTGTTGTTCTGAGTAAGTGATATTGGTTATTTATGATACTTCTGTTAATTTATTCATTACAAAATAAATTACACCGGTGCAAGTAAAAATAACGAAAGTATATTACAATTGTTAATTAAAACCCTAATTCACTTTCATAGGAAACCCAATTATAAAGTTACAATTTGCAAAACCTAATATGTATGTTGCATAATCATATGCTTAATCTTTCAATATATATGTATATATATATATATACAAACTTTTTATTTAACAAAACATTACAATAAATCATAATTTAAACCTATTTAAACCTATGAAATTCATGTAAATAGTTTGAGTTTTATACCTTGTATTGAGGTAAATAAAACTTTGTTTCTTTGCTGCTAGGGTTTTGCTACCGCTTTTCAATCGGAAAAGAGGTTGAGAAGAGGGGAGGAGGGTTCAGTTGATTTGAAGTGGTAGGCGGAAGAGAAGAACTGAAGCCTCCGCCTGATGATATAACACGCGTAATCGTACACAACCGCTTCTTCTCGTGTTTCTCCTCCAGGCGTTAGTGTAGGATACCGCTTCATAACACGGGCGTATGCATGGTTAAACGCCCACCGCATGAGGCACACGTTTATTCCGCTCGAAACCAAACTTTTAACCAGGCGTATTCATAACCTTACGCCCCATAGAAAAACTAAGCAGGTGCATTAATAAGCTAACGCCCCATCAGACGTTCATCTAAACTTACGTCTGTCATTTGGACTTAATGTTACACTGCGTCTACCCATCAAACGTTGTTTCTGGTTACATCTCCCTCCGAATGTCCATCCAGCGTCCGCTCCAAACAAACGTTCCACTATACATATGCCTATCCAACACTTCTAAAAAAAATTTAAATTCAAGTTCATTTGAAATTCTCTCTCCGTAAAATTTAAATTTTCTAAAATTTAAATCATTAAATAAGTAAATATAAAAAAAAGATTCTGTATAACGAGGTCACTAGAACACCTCAGACTCGTATCTCATCTCTGTGCTGAAATTTTCTCCCTCTCTCAACAAAAGCTCTCACCTGAGAAATCGTGCGTCTCTTGGTGACTTCTGCTGCTTTCTCTCTCTAGAATTGTTTTTGGAGGGAAATTTATTTTTTTCATCTCTCTTAATTATTTATTTTTCTAGGGTTTTCTTTTCTCAATCTCTCAGATTTCTCAAAAAATCTTTCTTCTTTGTCTTCTTCTACTGTGGAAAACCCTAAACCTCTTGATCGATTGAGCTTCATTTCTTCTACGGGATCGAATACTCAAAGGTGTATGATTTTTTTGTACCCTCTCTGTTAATTTCTGTTCTGTCTTGGTTTAGTTTAGTATTCGTTAGATAATTTGTTTGTTTGTTTGATTATTGGTTAGTTTTAGGGTTTTGGTTGTCTACAGTTCTGAACACTGTTGTTGTTGTATTTTGATTCGATTTTATTGGAGTCAATTGAGATGGGCCGAAGCGAAGATTAATAGGGTTTTTTGCATTTAGATGTAGTTGAAATTTATGTACTTGTTTTAGCTGTATTTCTATGTTAGGTTAACTTATTCAGCTTCAATTTGTTTGTTTTGCTTAAAAATGAATAGGTTTGAGTGTGAATAGATAAAAAAATTTCCCTAGGGTTTTGCTTTGCAATCCACTAGTTTGAGTGTGAATAGAGAAATCATCTTTAATTTCTTTGGTAAGGAGTACGATTGATAGGATTAATGAAACTGAGGGTTTGTTATTTCTGGTTTGAATTTTTTATTTTTCGTTTAGCTTTGATTTTGAAATTTGTGATGTTTGCCCCCTTGAATAGTCTGTATGTATCTATGACCGCTTGGGATTCTTTCTGATTAGGGTTTTGTATTCAGTTTCTATTCTGTAGATACAAATTGCTAGTATTATCATGTCTTTGTATCTTCCTTGCACAATCCTCAGTTGTCAGATTGTTTGGGAGATTTAGAGTTTCCACATTATTGGGTTTGGGTTCTTATTCATTACGATATGTTAATTGATAGTTGCTTTCTAATGCTTGTGTAAGCAACTTCATCAATGATTTATTTTTCAATTTTTCTGATTTGGATTTTTGCTAATTCAGAAATTAAGATTAGGCGTTGGAGGTGAGGTAGTGGAGGCTTTGGAGTGAGGGATCTGTTGGGAGAAGTTTTTGTGATTGCTGTGCTGCGTCAAAGTTGGCACTAAGAACTTCAATTTGCTGTGCTATTCTGAAGTAAAAAATGCAAACCAAGAAAAAGCTTCCTGGAAGAAATTCTGCTCGGGAGCTTCCGAGTCCCAAGGTCTGCAAGCCACAAAAGAAGGTGACTGATAATACACAGGTATCAGACAAGAAAGTTGCAGATATCATCACATCTTCTGCTAGAAAACAGAGATTTGGTATGTTAGCAACTTATCCATTGTCATCTTCTGATTTCATGTTTCTAAATTGTATCTATAGATATTTAAATTGGATTTTTGCAGTGAAACTTGCAGCTGGGATCCCTTCAAAGACAAGGATAGAACCCGCGGAGCCAAATCAATTAAACACAAATTACTTTTTGGCACACGAAGAGGCTCAAAATATTTGCCTGGGGTTTGATGCAGGAAACACAAATGGATTGGACCATAAGGGGGTTGGTCTTTCTCGTCTATACGTTTTAGCTTGATTTATATCGAGAGACTCTTCTTATTCTATATTTGTACCTTTTCTAGTTGATCATTTACTTTATTAAGATTTCTGATATTTGTTGTACCAGCACTTGATTTTATCGATACAGGAATAATTTAGGAATGTATTTTTCTTGTGCCAGGACTTAGTTATATCAATACTGAATGCTGAACACGGCGCATGCATTCCAGGCCGAATTTGATAATGTTATGCTGTTCTATGACAAGTCGCATACTAATAATACTGTGTTCTCTTGCATGACACCACAGGATTGTAATGACGGAACTGCTCCACGTGCAGACACATTGTTTTCTCCTTCTTTTCACATCTCCACAGAGGTTGATGGAGGCATTGCGGATCGTAGGATCTTTTCCATTGATCTAATTACTTTGGTTCAATTCTTTATATTTATAGCATCACTCCATTTTTCAGGAGTGCTAATCATTCCATCCATAATACAATTGAGGTTGCTATCACCAAAATAGTCCTTCCCAAGTGTAGACATGCATCATATATCTTCTTGCAAGGGTCGCATTCTGTCGTAGTTGCTTCCGAGAATCTGAATAATCTCAGAAGAATATTGCACTCGCATGAGTCTGTCCTGCATTACCATTAGGAGACGTCAGTTTCTTTTTGTTCACCCCACCATTTAGCACCTGATATATAGATCATGCATCAGTGCCTATATAGCTAAGTATTCACGTCTTCCATCTTTATATTGAAATTTGTCTGTTTCCCTATCTGTCGTCTGTAATTTACTGAATACGAAATTCTCAGATTATGTAATTCGTCTCATTCACATTCTATCTTTTAATGCTTGTAAGGATTAAAACACGTTTAGTTATTGATTCTCTTGTCTTGTATTGTTTTCAGTGGATTTTATGAAGTACTTTCAGAGTGAAGATGAAAACAACCTTCAGGAATCGCATAATGACATGGATATAGATTCGAATATGTCATTCGGGCGGTCTGATGTCCAGAATAGTAGTGGTGACATGTCTTTAGAGATGAATGGTGTGAGTGCACACTGTAATGAAGTTTTAAGCGGTTCCAACCTTTCTTCTGAAGTTTCTGCTATGTATCTTGCTATGCAACATTCGAAAGTGGAGTATATTAATGATCTAAGTCAGGAATCTATCTCAGAGGAAGTTTGTGTGGAGGCTGAAGATGGTGACGAAGTAGATGATTTTGATCCATATTTATTCATAAAACATTTACCTCATCTATCATCAGTGGTCCCAACTTTCCGGCCCATGCTGTTGCCTAAACGAACACGGAGCTGCCCCCCTACTACTCTTGTTTTGGATCTTGATGGTAAGAGATTTTCTTTGTATGTTTATTTTTCTAATTATTACCTACTTCATGGATCTTTATGAATGAAAGTGGCTATGGATGACTCTGGTTATCAAATGGTTGAACAATCGGTATCCATGTACTTACAATACATATGGATGATTGATTTCGTCCAGTCATTAATATTTCTTTCTGCTGGAGCTGATATATTTGTTACTACAAACTTCTGTTTCTTGGCAGAGACTTTGGTGCACTCTACTCTAGAGCACTGTGATGATGCAGATTTTACATTTACCGTAAATTTTAACATGAAAAAGCATACAGTCTATGTACGTTGTCGTCCTCATCTAAAGGACTTCATGGAACAGGTGGCAAATCTATTTGAGATTATTATATTTACTGCCAGCCAAAGTATCTATGCGGAACAGCTGTTGAATGTTTTGGATCCTAAGAGGAGAATATTCCGCCACCGTGTTTTTCGTGAATCTTGTGTTCTAGTGGATGGGAATTACCTTAAAGATCTTTCAGT
>JAJJMC010029784.1:12806392-12882500 GCA_023531435.1 Papaver californicum
TAATTTTACGGTTGGGTTTGAAGATTAGTTACAGTTGGGTTCTATGCTAAAACCCAACCGTAAAATTTGTACGAGTGATTGTTTGTTACGGTTGGGTTCTAGGATGAAAACCTAACCGTAATTGTGAGTTACGGTTGGTTTCGATGCTTAAACTCAACCGTAAAACTGTTACGATTTGGTGTTCATCCATTTTTCTTCTTTTTACGGTTGGGTTCGACATGAAAACCCAACCGTACAATTCTCTGAATCAAAAAAAAATTATCTTCTCATACGTAATTTCATCAAATTTGAGCCATTAAAAGACCAAGACTTTAAGTTAGAGGTATACCTAACTATTCTGGTTGATTGAATCAAAATCTAGGGTTTTTTAAAAAAACCTAAAAAATTCTCTTACATTTCCTGTAATTTTTCTTCCCACCAAACCAAAAAGTTTTTTTTTTGATTTGATTTCAGTAAGTATAAGATTATTTAAAATTAATTATAATTAGCTTAATCTATTAGCTAATTAGTTTTACTAATACAAACTAATCAGGGGTATTTTAGCATTATGAAAATATCATGGATAAGGGGTTTTTAAATTTTACTTTAAATGTTTCTATTTTGTCCTCACATGAGGAGCCTCTCTATGAATTGAGTAGCCCCTAAATCAAGCTTCATTATAAATGTGGGCATATTTGGAAAGAATTATCTAGAAATTAGAATTATATCTATATAGATGGACAATTAAAAATTAATTTTTAACCTATATAATTTGGACGGAGAGAGTAAAATAATTTTTTTCCTTCAAACCATTCTTGGATCTATTTTTTTCTCCGTTCCGTTCATTCCCAGCTGCTTTTTGCATCTTTACTCGTTGTATGTATCTGTTACACTTCTTTCTCTGTTTTTCTTGTATCAATAACTGTTGTTTGTGGTGTTATTACATAAGAGTTTGGTTTGTAGTTAGAATTGATTGTTGTGGTAATTAACCAGTGTTGGTACAATCTGCTGTTAAGTTATTTGAAAATTGATTCGCGGATCTCGATCATTTCTTTACCATTTGAATGGTTTACTTTCTTTTTTATTCTTTCGATCTCCGAAGTAGGCACATGTTTAACGACAGAGTGCATATTATGTACCTGAATTCTGTTCTTTGTTTTTATAAATTAAATGAATTTTATACACTGAACATAGAAAAAACATGTACAAGAGGCCACTTCCCCTCGTGTAGCTAGCATTTTCCTCAACATTTTTATGCGCATGTTTCGGCACGAGTAGTTCCGTAGAAACCGACAAATAGATCCGCAGACACAGACAATTCGTCTGTGTATTTTGAACTGCTAGCTTTTCGAAATCAAATTGGGTTTCTGGCTTGTGTTTTTGAAGTCGGAGATCATTTCAAACCCGTAACAGGTTTTTCTTTGTAAAATCTCGGAACAGTCATTGCCAAAAAAAAATATATCTAGAAACCTCATTTTCGGTCCAGAAGTTTATTATTTCCAAAAATCTATGACCCAGAAGTTGCTTAATAAAAAAATAGTCAACAATCAAGGGTCTAATACTGATACTTTTAACTATAATGGGAGAAATTCAAGATTGTCAAAATCTGCAACAATTAATTTGTCAATGAGAAAAGAGGAAAAAGAACCATCTAACCAGAGTTTGACAGCAATAATCTAATCTGCTTAGTGGAGATCTAGAACTCATTAGTTTATGTTTCTTAGGAAGAAATTAAAAAAAACTAACAGTGAGGTAATGGAAACGAATCTTCATAAAACGTAATGAATACCATGTTTCTCTACTTCATCGATTTCCTCAGGTTCAAAGATTCCTTTCGGGTTTGGACTTTATGAACCTGACGAGAGTACGGTATAGTCCAAAATTAGTAAATTAGCTAAGGGTCTAAGAGCAATCACAATGGGTCGACTAGAGTAAACGATTAAAGATTAAATTTTTTAGTCTTTGGTCTGGCCTAAGAACAGCCGTGTATAATCGGACGGTTTTCTAGCGATGCGCCTGGTGTTAGGCGGTGTCCCAACGATGCGTTTGAAAACACGAGCAAAATCCTAGGATAACGCTTGCGAAAGACGGAATCTTAGCGTAACGCCTGGTGTGGGACGGAGTCCTAAAGTAACGCCTGGTATTTGACGGTATCCTAAGACCACGCCAGAGAGACGGGCGGTATCCCAGAATCACGCCTGATGGGGCGAAGGGCTAGCAACGCGCCTGAAGGAGTTGCGCTTGTGCGACTCGAACGTGTGAGTAGAATGGGACGGGCGGTGTGCTAGCGCCCCGCCTGGAATTCCAAGCGAGATGCTAGCAGCCCGCCCATTATCATTTGCTTCTTCTTCAGCCGAACCCTATTTTCTTTCTCCTGAACCCTTTGTTTTTCAACCGAACTCTCTTCCGCCTCCCCTCTTGAACCCTGATTAATCTTCCCAAACGAAATCCCAACGACCCGCCTACGATTTTGAGACTCCGCTCAAGCTTTTCTCAAACATCCAAGCGCAATCAAGGTAATTTCTTTTGTTTTTTTTTTTGTAAATTATAGTTGTTTTGTAAATTAAATTTAGAGTATGTTTTATTATTATGTTTTGTTAGTTAAATTGGTTATGTATGTTGAATCATTAAACATGTGATTATGAAATTGAGATATTTAGGTTTTACTAGAAATTGTAATTATGTAATAGGGATAATTTTAGGGTTTATGAATGTTGTAAATTGGGTACAAAAAATTGATGATAATTTGTTGAATTGAAGATAGAATTGATTAATTTGTTGTTTAATTTGAGTTGGGTGATGGTTAATTTTTTGATGAATTGACTAGATTGTCTTGAAAATTTGGGAATTTGGAATGTTTATGTTTTAAAACCTATGTCTATGGAAGTATATAATTGTGGAATTTTGATGATATTTGGTACAATTGGGGCATTGATATTGAAGTATTTTGTTAATGATGAATTTTGTTCAAGAATGTTTGATTTTTGTATGTTGGTACATATGATTATGTAATTAGATAATTACTTTTGTAATTATGAAATTATTATGTTTTTCCTTGATTTATTGAATATTGTAGATTTTTATCTTTCTGCATTGTGGGGATTACTCTTGATTTTCAATGTTGTATGAATTATTTGTCCAGATGTCGAGCAGTTTGACGTCCAGATTCGTTGGCCGAAAGAAGAGGGCCAAGAAGACTAAAATCGTCGAGGATTCAGAAGAAGACCGTATTATTGAAGAAACGGTAGAAGTTCCCGGGTTGGAACACTATACAGTTGTGGAAGATACTGAGGGTCACGCCTCCACCAATATAACGTATTCAAGCGACGCCAAATTCAAGTTTTCACATCGTGGTTCCCTCAAATCGGTTCCTCAGACCTACCAAGGTATTGTTAAACATAGCCCTAGGGTCAAATATATTATTGAAAAGGGAGGATGTGACCGATTATATGGTACCATAGATGTAGTTGATTCATCGCGTGCACTTATTGACTATATTGTTGAGCGCTTTTGGGATACGAAAAACACTTTTCACTTCTCGTTTGGTGAGCTTGGGTTCACACCCCTTAATTGGGTAATGTTGACAGGAATTAGTATTGGTATTGGTAGTCGTGTTCCGTATGACTCAGGGAAGTTCCAATTTGAATATGTCCGGGAGCATATTTTTCCTGAACTTAAAGATAGTGCGATTAGTAAAAGAGAAGGTATTCCCTACCAGTGGGTTTCAGATGCAATTACGGTTAAATTTTTATGCATATATTTTGATCCACAAATATTGGTTGCGGCTAACGATGATAGTAGACTTGATGATAGAGTGGCCATAGCGTTTTATATGTATGTTTTGGGTGAGTTCTTCTTTTCAAATGCAAAAACCTATATTGATGGTGGATGGTTAGCTGCTTTTGAGGATCTAAATGCAGTTAACGAATATGACTGGGGTACTCCTGCATTTTCTAAATTGTATTCCGGTCTCGCCGCATCTGGCAGGGGACAAAAGTCATTGGCCGGACCCTTCCAAATTTTGGAGGTAAATTTGTTAGTGTTATTTATAATTCTTTTGAATTGTTTTTTTTTGTTGCTCAGTTATTTATTCCATTGGTTGTCAATACAATCTAGTTTTAGGGGTACGAATATCTGGGCATTTGTCGGCCAAAGAACCCTTCGCCTGAAAGTGAAAATGAGTGTCCTAGATGTCGTCGGTGGAGGGAAGACGGAGGAAGAGTATTGAAATTCTTCGTTCAAGGACTTCTCTGAATCAGTTGTCTGTAGACGATGTGACCTAGCAACCGTGGGAAGCTGCGACCATGGTCCTGGAATATGAAATTGGACGGAAAGCTGTAGAGCTCTCAGGGAAAAGGGCAATATTCTCTTGGCTAGGCACCGTGAGTTTATAATTTATTTTCATTTGAATGTTTTTTATTTTTTTTTGCATTTCGGTTAACTGATTGGTTTATTTGTTTATTGTCAATTTAAATGGATAAAGAATAACATGTATCTCGGAGATCGATGTTGGAAGCAGAACAATCCAATATGGGGCGTTCCTAGCAACCCGCCTAGTTGTATTTCCAACTTCAGCGACGAGGTGGTTGAGGAGATGAGCGAAAACTGTCTGGTCCCTGCAAGTGAGTTTGTACGTGTCGTGAACTATGATTTGTATATGGAGTATTGACGACATGTGACTAACCTGTATAAATATTCCACGAAAGTCGATTGGGAGGTTGAAACATACGATTATGCTGGTGACCATATTAAACACAACATCCAACGTCGTCGTGAACATTTACCCATTCCGCCCCCACAACAGCTACCATACGTAAGTATACAACAAAACACTATAAATTTGATTTTAGCATACAATGATGGTTCAGAATTTGATTTCATTTTTTTCATCACAGGTCGAAGCTTATGATTTAGTTCAAGAGTTGTTTGATTTTACCCACGAGTTTCGTGAATTTATGTTAAATGAAACTAAGGATAGGATGGAATATTTCATTTCCAAAGATGCAGAAATACAGGGTCTACGAAATGAAAACATCATGTTGAACTCACAGCTTGCCCATTTTCGTCAACAACAACTACCCATTGGGTTTGGCACGTATGCTCAGAATATGCCACCACCGATATGGAACACCATGGGTCAGGGATCGTCATCAACAATGCAATCAAATAACTATAATTCCATACCATCTTTTCCTCCATTTATGCCCCCGCGATCGGCGTCCGAGAATCAAGATACGAAAGAATAGTAATTCATTAGCATTGAATTATTAGTTGAACAAAAAACTTTTTCTTTTCTCAGATTTAAATTATTTTTCTTACATTTATAATCGTTTATTTTATCCTTTATATTAGTTTTGTATTGTCAATTCAAAACTCTGAATATTTTTTGCTCTGTCGTTTTGGTCATTTGGTATTGTCTTGTCAACCGACATTTCATATCTCTGATGCGTCCGTCCACCCCACCTTCCGCAACTCTGTTTTTGCAATAAAATACCAACCGTGTATTGTCAATTCAAAACTCTGAATTTTTTTTCTAACTTTTGTCGTTTTGGTCATTTGGTATTGTATTGTCTTGTAGGGAAAAATGGGTTGTGCAATTATTTACAATGAAAGTACAATCAACAACTAGTTTTTGAAATTATCCTATAAATACATCTGTTTTCTCTACCAAATACCACACACGCCTAGTTTCATACACTCTACAAATTTCATTTACTCATCTCTCTTTGTAATTCACTTCATAACTCTACCTACAAACATGACAACATTTGATTCAGCTGAAGATTTGGCTATAACCAAAACATGACATAACGAAACCCTACGTGAAGATGTCATAGCTGGAAGGGTTGAACCTGAAACCTTTTAGGGGAGGCTCTACATCCAATATACTCGAGAATATGGAAATCCAAAGCAAAGATCTCTTGAACAAATTCATGATAGATACCAACTTATCCAAATAGGGATAGCTGATTATATAGCTATACAACAACGGATCTTTAACCCCACCCATTTAGGCTTGTCGATCCAACAATTTGTAAGTATCTTTTACTTAATCTAAGTTGTTTGGTCTTCCAATAACAACATAGTAAACTTGATGAATTATGTTTTTTTTTCCTATGCTTGTGTAGGAGGATCTCGCAAAAATGCACTACTATCAGGAAAAAGGAGAAGAGTTCACATTTGTAGAAAGCTACGAGTTCATTAAGTCCAAACTGTAATCGGAAGTAACTGCTAACTTTATCCATCGATTTTGAGAATATTTCTAACTTTTGTCAGAGTTTGGTTGTAATCGGTAGCTCATGTATTATCAATATATTTTAATAGATGGACACATTTCATTAGTTAATTAATTTTGTAAAACAGTTGAACGTAAAATCATTTCATTGAATCGAAAAGGCATACATCGTGTAACATTAAAGGAGATGAAATATAATAAATCAATAGATTACACTTAAACACTTAAGCAAGCCTATTATCAAACCTTCAACGGGTCGTATGACGCCCGGGACGACGTTCTTCACATCTTCTGAGAATAATCAACACAAAGGATTGTATTCTTCCATCACCCTTAGGATCTCGAAATGAGGTTGGTAGCTGAAATCTGAACGTTTCTATCTTCTCCATTCCTCCAGAGATATGGCAACAACTTCATCATCAGTTTCATTCCTAATTCTTCTTTCATTCACCTTAGCGGTTAAAGAAGAAAATGCTAGTACTTCCTTTGTGATTTCCACATATCGACAAAAAAGGCCTGCTCTGTTCCGGTTATTGGGGTAACCAGTTTCATTACAAAAGTTAGCATGAATATCTTCTAACCATTGCATGCTCATTGAACCATTCATCCGACGTTCATGACCCCTTGCTGGATAATGTAATACTATGTTTCGACATAGGGATAAATCTTCCTCTAGGGTAAAATTCTCTGCATTAAGCCTAAAACTTTCGTAAGCAATAATTATGAAAACGATAGATTATAAATTTTCTATGAAATGTAAAAGATGTGGATTTGAAATGGGAATGATAGGTATAAATTCATTTATTTATAGGTGTATCAGAATACAAATTATAGCCGTTGACAACGGTAACAAATTAACCAGGAATTAACCTGGCGAACTCATAGGAGCGCGCCTAGCACCGAGCGGCCCTGGAGTTTCGTGTCATTGTAGGCGGTATCTTAGGATTATGCTCCAACTGAGCGACTTCCTAGCGTTGCGCCTGTTGATGGGCGTGAGCCTAGAGCACCGTTTCATCAGGCGTAGTTCTAGTATACCGCTTGATCAGGCGCATTCCTACGACACCGCCCGTGTTTCTGAGCGTTATCCCATCATAACGCTTTATTCCATGCGGTATACTGCGACGCCGTTTGACGCCAGGCGGAATACTACGAGCCCGCCCGAATAAAGCATGTTTAGTCCGGATTAATTCCCAAATTCCCTCTGCTACAGTTGAAATTCTGGACTATCCACTACATTTGGTCGCACCGCTGCGTTTCACTTTTACGGACTATCCACTATTGCTCTTTACTTCGTATTTTAATCGCGTCATTGTAGACGCTCTAACGCTGCTAAAAGAAGCTTATCCTAGAAATGAATTGAGTGAATGATTTTGCTGGTTGAGTCTATTTATGAGGATTTTCTTCTTTTGTGTTCGCCTTCATCATTCAAATTATTGTTTGGCTTTCTATCTTGCAATTGGCTAATAATAAAACAGAGAGATATGAATAAAGATGAGCTAAATTTTTGGTTAAGTGACAACAACACAGTAACAATTGGTTGAATTAATAATCCCTTAGATCTAAGACATTTTTAGAATTTTCTAATAATTGAAGACTAAAATAATTCAATTAATAAAAAAAATTAAGATTTTCTGGATCAAATTTTGACGTTTTCTCGATGTTGTATAGTCGAATATGCCGTATGTACATGAAAAATCACCTAATACGACCACACACCGAGCCCGACTCATACACTGATTACTTAAAACCTTTTATTACAAGGGACAACAAGTTTACTCTTTTTTTTTTCCAGGAAAAGATTGGTTTATGTAAGTATACACTGGTTTCGGAGAAATACTGTCGGCGGGAAATTTTAAAATGTTTAGGAACCTGTCATAAGAATTCATAAACTAATAGTACATGGCGGGCTTTGGATTTTTCAACGGTTGCATTAGTTAAGGGGAAGATATGAGATATTGATTCGGTTTGATGTTTTCAATGGTTGAAAAAGTTAAGGAGCAGATATGTGTAATCACTTTAGGTTAAAAAGCTAGTATTATTTCTTTAAAAGTTATGACGATGGGATTGGATAAAAGTCGAAATGGAAATCACAGCGTATCTGGTTGATAGATGGAGCCATGACATATAGACTCTGGAACTATGATATTCACCTCAATAGATTGTCATCCTGAAAATTCTAGAGCTTGAAGTTGAGTACGATGTTAGCATATAAGTAATTAAGTAACCACTGGTGTGGTATTCCTTTCACAATCCGAAAGATATAGGGTATGTGTTGGGCAATACATTAGCACACAAGAAAGTGGTGTGGCACTTAGCATGGTTACGTCAATATCACCGCATTACAGATTCTAAATGGCAATTATGACGCGCTCAATGCGTTGGAATAGCCTATAAACTAAACAAAGTAGTGATACATATGCGTGATTGAGATTGAGTAGTCGTCTCTACTTGATTAATAGTTTATGCAGGGGGTGTTTCTGAATTTATAGTAACTCTTTTGATAATATACTGTAACTTATTGAGTTAAATAATTCATTAAAAATAAGAAAATATTAATGCCATGGTTAAATTATTGACAAACATTATTGATTAATTTCTGTTTTTGCATCTAACCGGTGGTGAAAATCTTGTATATACATGTAAAGAGTGTTGAGTAGAGAAGAAGTATTCAAGAGCTTCGATTCGAGAACGAGAACAAACATCTTCGTTCCTCGAACGATTCTCTCTAGCTTCTCTTGTCTAGCTAGGCAGCTTCCATTTCCTTGTTTAGTATTGTTGCTTCTATACTTGTACCGATTCTCGATATGTTCGGTTGTGTAGCTAGCCTTTAGCTTCTGTCTTCTTGTTTACTGCAAGATATCTTCGACTTTGATTACTACAAGAAAATTCTAATGAAGACGGTTGGGATATCGGAAAAGTTATGTCAGTTAGTAGGAATATCTGCACAGCATCATAGAGCCACTAGAAAATATGGATCAAATACAATACTATCTGGTTCAAGGAGAAAAGGATCATCAGTACTTTTCGGTTTTGGTTGCATTCTAGGAGTTTCAATCCTTATAGTTACAACTATTATCCTCATGTTCCCAATTCTTTCACCATCAATTATGAATCCCATGCTTCAGAATAATATTAACAAATTATATCAAAAGATTTCACTTTCTCATTTGTCTTATGATACATCTAGTACTACTGCCACCGCTACTACTATTACTAGTACTCGTTTTTCTTCATCTTCTTTGGATTCATCACAAGAATTATTGGATAACTCTTTCGAGGCGAATCAAACAACAATTTCTTCTTCCTTACAGGAGTCATTGGACAACTCTACCGAGAAAGATGAAACAATAGCGTCTTCTGCCTTCCCGGACTCATTGAATAACTCTACCGAGACGGATCAAACAATAATTTTTTCTGACTCTTCGGAGCCATTGGAAAACTCAACTTCGGTTATGGAGTTACTGGAGAACACTACCGCCACGGATCAAACTGTAATTCCTTCTAATTCTTCTTCAGAGTTAATGGAGAACTCTGCCGAAACAATTCTAACAGAAAGCAGTGGTACAGTTACAAACTACTCGAGTGTTGTTTTGGCCGATAGTGCCCTTAAAGTTGAAGAATTGGTTGCTGCAAAAGCAGAGGATCCAGTTATCAGTAGTTCGAGTAATTTCTCTAGTAATAATGGTATTAAATTGTATGATGGTGGGAAGAAACAGGCAGAAACTAGTGATATTTCTTCTTCCCAGGGCCATGAGTGCAATATTTTTGAAGGTGAATGGGTAAAGCCGGTGAACAATCGAGAACCATTTTATCCTCCTGGTACTTGTCCTTATATTGAACAATCACCTTTCGATTGTTACAAGAATGGGAGACCAGAGGATGCATTTCAAAAATTGCAGTGGGAATGGCAATCTCACCCAACAAATGCAGGATGCAACACTAATTTCCAAAGGTATAATGTGTATTTCAGCATTTTCTTTGATTTTTAAATCTATTCATAAAATAAGTGTTTTTAAGATTCAGACAGTTAAAAGACTTTTGGCCATTATAACCAATCATATGCCTTATGGGATCTCTACTGAAAAGTGGAAACACATTAACTTTTAGTTGGGTCTGACTCAAAGCACATCCTCTCAGCTGACTGGTACGCGCACAGGGTATCTTCTTGTTATCCCATCTCAGCCATCTGCGTATGGCTCATTTTCTTGTATAATCATGGTTAAGTTAGTTAAATGCCCACTCGGTCTGACTGACTTAATCCCCTATGTATAATCATGGTTCTCACTCAATTTTTTACTGAATGTATTTTTCTTTTTTGCAGCATGCTTAATGCAACTGATTTCCTAGAGAGATTAAGAGACAAAAAAGTGGTGTTTGCCGGAGATTCTCTAAATAGGAATATGTTTGAATCTCTGATGTGCATCCTTTGGAATGCTGTCCCGGATAAAACCCGAGTTCATTGGATCTCTGGGTACGCAGATTACAAGATTAGAGGCGATAAATCGTTGAGATACGAGGTAAATTCTGTTTAATTTCATTAATTAAAACCTCTAACATTTATATCTCAACCGTCTAATACATTTCTTCTTCTTCTTGAAATTAGGATTATAACTGTACCGTGGGATTTGTATGGTCTCCTTATCTAGTTAAAGAAACAAATCCGAGGAATCGAAGAAACGAGACAAATAAGAATGACCCAGAGAAAATGAGACTAGATATGATTGACGATCACGCAGCATCGTTCTACCGCGATGCTGATCTTGTAATTTTCGATTCATGGCATTGGTGGATTAATGATAAAACTAATAACGGGTAAGTAAGTGAGACACGGCGAAAAAAGTGTGTCATATTATTATTGTAAGTTATGCATATGTGCCTTACACGGTGTAAAAATTGCAGACTAAACTATTTTCAAGAAGGCGATTACTTGTACACGAAACTAGATATGATTAAAGCATACAAGAAGGGTCTCACTACATGGAGGAAATGGATGGACAAGAACATTGATCCTAACAGAACTCAAGTTGTTTTCAGAGGATATTCAGTTAACCATTTCCTGTAAGTAATAATCTTTATTGATAAAGTTTTATCTTTCTTATTTTGTTGATGTTGCTGCTCTCTGTTTTTTTTTTTTTTGGTACTAACATTTGATGTATATCATGCAGTGGAGGTAGATGGAACACCGGTGGAAAATGTAACAGAGAATTAGAACCAATCGCGAGTTCCGAAGCATATCGAGAGAAGAATCCACCAAAGGTGAAAATACTAGAAGACACAATTCTGAAAATGAAGACTCCTGTTATATATCTGAATGTCACAAAACAAACGTACTATCGAACCGATGGTCACCCTTCACTCTATCACAAGAACTTTAATACATACGAAGAGAGGCTTGCAGCTGTGTTGACTCACCAGGATTGTAGTCATTGGTGCTTACCTGGCATACCAGATACATGGAATGAATTGCTGTATATATCTCTCTTGAGGGATGGTAAAGGATCTTTTGCCCGGTGATAGCACCTTCCATAGAAAGTAGTACTCGTGGTCTTGGTATAAATTCAATTCTATTTTCGTGAGAAAACAAAGTGATGGAGAAAAAGTTTTCAGTACAGACCCACTATCTAGCTAACCGGAATATATTCTTTCACATGTGAGCCCTTTAGCGATTCTTCCCTTGTAAATTGTAAGATTTCAAGGTCAGTCAAGTTGAATACTAATGCGGAGTATCAAAGAAAGTGTTGTGTTAGGTCTGTTTCTCTGACCGTACCCCAGTGCATAGGGTTTCACTTTTTAACTGCTCCCTGGGGTACGTACCATATTATGTTTGTGGGTAAGTCTTAAAAAGTGTGGATGTAAATTTTAGAGGAAAGCGTTAAAGATGTGGCTATTATACGATGGTCTTTTCAAAGTTCCCTCCCACTTGATTCTTTCTCGGGTTAACTTCTTTTGGTCATCCAAAAAACAAACAGTAGTCTTTGAGATGACTGCTACAAGAGACTAAGACTAAATGCATGGATAAGGATTTCGGGAGCCGATAAATTAGATAAATTAGAAACTGTGGTCATTGATATCATCGTCCAATAATTTTAGAGCATCCATAGTGCTGCGACGAAAGAGAAAAACTAAAGAGTAAAAACTAAATTTTTTTGATTATAGTCCGTGTGAAACACAGCGGTGGACGAGTATAATATGGTCAAGCGTTAACAAAATTTATGTCTAAAATTGGGCACATGCGTAGAAAGACGTATGTTCGTTGAGCGGTTACATACCGAAACGTTTGGTTTGTTTGGACGCTTGATCAACGCTCAAAGAGAGAATGAACGCTTAATGACAGACATTTACACAAGTATCTTAACATTCCATGGAATTAGTGGGTGTACGTTTACACATACGCCCAAGATAGGCGTGTCTATGGTTAACCACCAAGATTGGCGGATATTTCATCAACGTCTCAAGATAAGCGTTCGGATAAGTTAACGTCCAGTGGGCGTGCTCTTATATTAACGCCTACTACAGGCGTGATCTTGAGTTGCGTTTGATCATGAGACGTACTCCACGACAACGCCTGTCACGAGACATATCGCTAACATAACGTTTGATGGGAAACGTACTGCTAGGTGAATGCTCCACCAAAATTGGATTTGATCCAGTTTTCAGATCAAATTTGGTCCCAAACAATAAAAAACTTGACTGTAACAAAATTTGCTTGCCCAACTTTAATTAATTTTTAACCGATCAAAGAATAAATTTAGGTATATTCTTTCTTTTACTCGTCCCACCATGGATGCTCTTACTAAGGGCGTCCGCAATGGTAAGACCAAATCCAAAGATCAAAGAGTAAAACTTTCACTCTTTGATCCGACCCAAAAACAACGGGTTTAACACTAAAAATGATCGGGCGGTGGTCTAGGATAACGCTTGTTGTTGGGCGGGCGTCTAGTGTAACGCTTGTTGAGACGGGCGATTGTCTAGCGTAACGCTTACGTGAGGCGCATATCTGGTCGAACGCTTGATGTTGGGCGGTAACAAAGATTACGCCTGATGATAGACGAATTCCTAGACGCACGCCCCAGAGACGGGCGTTTTACTAGAAAAACGCCTGATGGAGCGGTTTCCTAGCATTACGCCTGATCAATTGTGTACATGTGCGAGAGAAGTGTCTACGGAAAAATACAGACGGTTCCCTAGTATCCCGCCTACAAATCCAAGCGGACTCCTACACACTGCCTACAAATCCAAGCGGAACTCTTCTAGTTGGGGTTATCATGGGTCCAGCTTTCGCATATTTTTTCGGGTGATGTAATCTCTTGTAGTGGCTTGCTATGAAAACGCTTGCATATGGATCTTGAAGGTGATTCTCATTTGATGCTGAAACCAAAATTTTGAATTGATTGGTATGTTAAAAGGAGAGAAGACAGATAAGTTGCGTTGCTTCAAACATAGTGAAGCCAAGGCTTGAGCAACCGAGTGTGTGTTACATAGTGAAACAGACTATTAACACACCTCCCCATCATCCAAGAGGACTCCTAGACGCACGCCTAGAACTAGGCGGAGCATCAGACGCACGTTCTCTGTTGGGCGGGGCCTTAGCATTATGCAAGGACCAAGCGGATTTCTAGCATTACGCTTCAGTGGGGCGGTGATTTGGTTACCGCCTGTTAGTGAGCGTGATCCTAGACACACGCTTTATCAGGAGGATATTTGGTTAACGCCCATGTTTTCAAGCGTTACACTAGAAGAACGCCTGCCATCAAATAGTTCACTACACGCCCGCTTAGAATTATACGGTTAACTACACGACCGTTCGACTATAACTCATTTGGTCTGAAAAAAATACCAAACTTGATCTTAAACAATATAAAATCCGGACAGAAAAGACTTTATATTCTCTCCACTGTGGTATGTTTTTGACGGATCAAAGACCATAAATGGATTTGATCCATCTTATACTCTAGTGGATTTGATCCATCTTATACTCTAGCCATTGTAGACGCTCTAATACATCAATCCATATCCTATTGTTTGGAACGCTCTAATACATCAATCCATATCCTATTGTTTGGAAAGTTTTGCTCTAGTTCTCCTGCACCGAGTAAATCTATATCGACAACCCACTTCCAATGATACGAAGCACCTAGGCATCTCAAGAGAAATGATAAAAGAGGTTAGTTAATGAATATCTCGAAACCTGCCGGACCTAAAAAGGAAGACACTAGTGGTTCACACACGTACACGGAAAATTAGTTAAAAGCTTCATTTCGAAATAAAGTAAAAAACTTTGAGTTAAAGTACAATAAATGGAATTTACAAGCCTCATGTCACGTGCTTCAAGAATCGATGATCTGTACTGTACTTTCCCAGCTTATATCACCAAATCGAATCCCCATATGGGTTGGTTCACATTTGCTTACATTCATAAATAATTTAAAAATGATATTTAAACGCGGTGAAATGAAAACAGAGCCACAGCCACCCACCATAACCGTAGGATTTGTGGATCATAAATTTTATAATCCGGCCAGTGAACTCATCCGGAAATATATTCACTGTTAATGACACTCACTCACAGAAATAGGACTATCACGCCAAATGAATGTATAAATTTGTTTGTTTTTGGTTTGTTTCGACTCGGTCTACCTCTGGTGGTCTGTGGTCCTAAGCCCGGAAACATTTCTACTTCCGGTCACAAAAACAAAAGAGGTCTGGAAGCTCTGATTAGTTAAGATACTCTCAACCCTTTTGTTAAGATAGTAGTATTCTTTATCATTACAATATTATAACCTGAATTTAAATTAATCATATACCTAATCTGATTGACGATGTAAAGCATTATTTATGAGAAAATTTATGTCCGTTGTTTACCTAATTAATGTGTCATGTCGGAGTATTACTTAACTCAATGGAGTTAGTAAGGATATAATATTCAACATTGTCAAGTACAAGATTCTCTACTTAGTTTTATCACCTTCCTCAAAACTCATTTTTCCATTTCCGAGTTACATGTAAGGATGAACGCAAAGGAAGTTTCGAACAAGAAAAATCCGATGAAAAAGCTTGGGAGTTGGGAGAAGTTATGGAACTTGGTAGGGATATCTCATCACCCTCCGAAGCCAAATGGCATTCTTTTCGGTTTTGGTTCTATGATCGGTGCTTCAATCATCGTTTTTACAGTTTTTCTTTTCATGTTCCCATTTTTTTCACCGTCGTTTAAGAATCCTATACTTCAAGATAATCATCTTAAGGAGTTTTACCACAAATTTTCCCAGTGGCCATTCTACCAAGTTTCTACTACTAGTACTAGTACTAATACCACTACTATTGCTTCTTCGGCTCCGGAGATTTTGAAATACTTAACCGAAGACGCTGAAAACGTTACTAATAGTACTAGTTTGATTTCTTCTTCCCCTTCCTTAGACCGATTTGTGAAAAACTTCACCGAAGGGTTTAGTAACTCATCCAGCGTTGTTTCTGTTAATCTTCCTAAAGCTGAAGAGCTGGTGATCATAGAAGATAAAACTCTAAATAATCTTACAAGTGATGATGACATTAGTAGTGCAGCATATCATGAGAAAGAAGCAGAGCAAGAAGATGTTGATGATGATTACTGTGATGCTAATGTATTTGATGGTAAATGGGTAAAGATTGAAGATCGGAAACAGTATTACGAGGGTGGTTCTTGTCCGTATGTCGAACCATCACCTTATAATTGTTACATGAATGGGAGACCTGATAATCAGTTCTTAAAATGGCATTGGCAATGGCAATCTCACCAAACAAATGCAACATGTAACAATCTTCCAAGGTATAAACTCTTACTTAAACTTACTTTTGTTTTAGCTTAATTAACTGATTTTGATATTCCTGTTCCCAGTAATTCAATTTTTTTTTTTTTGTTACTGAAAATTGTTAGCTGGATTGTGTGAAGTGAACTAGCTAAATGACGAGTTCTTGACAACAGGATGTGAAATTGGTACTTAGAATCTCAGTCTGAAACTATTACTTCTCGTTATTACCACGTTAGTTAAAATCCTAGCTAACACATTTCAAAAATGAATGCAGCGCATGTGGCCTTTTAAGTTGCTACTTTCTTCAGTATAGGTTTGTCAATGGTGTCGCATGTGCTTAGCAGGTCTTATTAAGATTCAGGGAGACTGTCAAACGGTAAAAGATTTGGTAATTAATTACTAGGCGATAAAATTGTACTACTATCAGTAACTAAATTGCCATGTGCATTTTTGCAATATCGAGGGATGAAAGGAACTTGCGTATGAGTTTTCCTACATTGTCCTTTTCTCTTTTGCTCGTAGCCGTGTGACTGAGTCTTACTTGTTGGAATCAGACTCCGTCTATATACAAAATGTACTTAACAGCTAATGGTTAAAATCAGATAAGTTATGGATATTTTTGTCCAAGTCTTATGTCAGTGGTTTTGAATCAAATATTCCCATAGTAGCATAAGATTACAAATAGAATCACAATGAGACTCAGCTCAGTGCGCTAAAACTTGCATTGTGGTTGTTTTTTATCTGGATTCACTCCTGTAATTTGTTACTTAAAAGCACATACGTTTTGTTTTATTCATCTGATGTTTTACCTGGTCCCATGAGTCAGATACGTTTCCAAATTTGACTTAACCCAACCCTCGAGTCAGATACTATATCTGATTCATTTTCAAACACTAACCAGAGTCACCAGACTGTGTCAAAGAGAAACGGTTCAATACACGAGTCCAGAAGAATCAGATGTGACTCAGTGAGTCCCGAACAGCCTCTTGGCCCTTAACATGAATGTTGACTATGAAGCAGATATATAACATATTAAATTCTATGTAGGATCTAACAAGAAAGAGGAGAGAATAAACACGAAGTTAATAAAAGACTACATTGATAATAATTTGGTGTGTCTTACAAAGATGACAACCAGTGATTTTTATAGGCATCACAAACCTTAAGTCAATTTCTTAAAACTCTACGAATTATATAAGGATACTACTTCTAAACTTAAACCTAAGCTTAAACTAAGAAACTTATTCAAACTAGAAAACTCATCATATATTGGCAAATTTCTAACAATGTGGGACCAATCTCCACATAACACAATGGGACTAACTAACTAAACTCTTCCTTTTCTTTCTTTTGCAGCTTCCTTAATCGAACTGATTTTCTAGAGGGGTTGAGAGGGAAAAAGTTGGTATTTGCTGGGGATTCTCTCAACAGAAATATGTTTGAATCTCTAGTTTGTATTCTTTGGAGTGCAATTCCAGACAAGAGCAGAGTTTATAGGATCCCTGGAAATGTCGAATACAATTTAAGAGGAGACAATTCTTATCAATATGAGGTATGAGCTTTGCTTAATTTACTTAAGTTTGATAGAATTGGTTCATTTAAGCAGACTCCATGTCATTAGCCACCTGAAACTGAAACCACACATTTTCAGCACATCATTTGTGTTGGCAAAATTGTCAGTGTAAAATATATCCCAGTTGAGCTGGCTTATTATGTACCTAGCTCTTTTGCTGACGCTCATAATGTAATTGCATTGAAATTTAGGACTACAACTTCAGCATTGTATTTGCATGGTCTCCGTTTTTGGTTAATGAAACCAATCCAAAGAATCGTAGAGATCCGAGACACAAGTTAAAACCGGAGGTAGAGACTCTAAGACTGGATTTGATTGACGAGCTAGCATCATCGGTATATCGGGATGCTGATGTTGTGGTTTTCAATTCTTGGCATTGGTGGAATATTGACAAAACTAATCACGGGTAACATGATGGTAAACTAAGATTCTTATAATTTTTATGCATGAGGTTTTCTTTTTAATGATATGGATACGTGCTTTACTGAAATGGCAGGAAAAACTACTTTCAAGAAGGTAACTACTTGCACCGGAGGCTAAATATGGTTGAGGCATACAAGAAAGGTCTAGCTACTTGGAGTAAATGGATTGACAACAATATTGATTCGAACAAAACCCAAGTTGTTTTCAGAGGATATTCAACTCCACATTTCCAGTAAGGGATCACAAAGATTATATACGAACTTTGGAGGGTGACCAGTTATCTGTTTGTGTAACTAATTATACTGGTGTTTCTATGCAGTGGGGGTAAATGGAACACAGGTGGAAAATGCAATAGGGAAACGGAACCAATCAAGAGTAGTGAACTATATAGAGAGAGGAATCCTTCACAGGTGAAAGTACTAGAAGACACACTACGCCGAATGAAGACACCTGTTTTATATCTTAATATTAGCAAACTATCTTATTATCGAGCTGACGGACACCCTTCCTTATATTCAAAAAATTTAACTGCGCAAGAGAGAATTGCAGCTATGGATCATCAAGATTGTGTCCATTGGTGCTTGCCTGGTGTACCTGATACATGGAATGAGTTGTTGTATGCTTCTCTCCTGGAGAATCGTAAAGGATCTTTCTGACGACTGTAGTAACAAAAATGCTCAACTGAACGGAATATATTTGACATAACAGAAACCACTAGTTGTGTTGTAGTTATCCATGGCAAACGGGACGAGAATTAATTTGTTGATATACATATATAGTACTATATAATTGCAGAAAGTAGCCAAGGCGCAACCTTTGGTATTTAGATTTCTACAGCTTTTCTAGGAGAGTTAGCTTAATGTAGAATTTAAGACGACGGTTTCAATAAGAAAAAGTGTTTGAAAGGATAATTAATCGAAACCATGCCATTTGCTTTTTATGTTTGTGGAGCATGGTAGTGCATGACCCGATTCGTATTTGACCCGACTTGCGGCTTATTGCCCTGACCCAAATTTTTTGGTAGTTTATATATATATTCTAGTTGCCCTATCTAGGGTTTATTATTATTATCGTATCATCGTTTTATTCCTCTGAAACACTATTCTGAAACACTATTTTGTGATTATATCTTATGTTCTTGCTTTTGTTTTCGTTTTATTTTTTTTATAACATAGATCCTAGCATGCTTGACGGTGATGATGTGATGTCCTTTCAACCATTCATCCCGGTTCAAAGGTGATTAAAATAGAGATGCGCACGAGGGATAAAAGCCATTGGCCAGAGGTCCCATCGGCTAAGACAGGCGCATCCCTTTTCTTGGTGGTCGAGACAAAAGCCTCTCTTTTCTGGACCTCTATCATATGGGTTGGAGAGGGGGCATACCCACTCTTGCTTAGACCTTCAAACACAGTATACACCATAGACGGGGTGCATCCTATCACAGACTCTTTGAAAAGGAAGAGTTGGGGATTCTCTGCTGTAAAATCCAGACTGTCTATCGGGATTTGAATTACAAAGAAGCTTCTTTGTAGTAGTACTCTAAATGCGAAATTCTCAACTGGCTTATTTTCTGAATTACTGATCTTGTGTAATTAAGGAGTTAAATTTTGAAAAAGAAATTCATTACAAATACAATATTGGATTCTATTGGAAAGTTGATATATGTGTATTGTTATGTACCACAAATGCCGGGGCTTAACGTGATATATATAGATTAAAATCGACATTAGCTTATAGATAAGACCACCTAATAAAGACAACACTGCCAAGCAAATCCAGAATAATCGATCAATGTAAGAAGAAATCAAAATTTCTTCGTTTACTTTTTTGTTTTTTCTTTTGTTAATGTTCTCTTTACAGCAACTCTTCTTTTGTTGATTTTCGTATACTGCACAAATTCTATTCCTGGGCGAGGGTCCTGAATAGCATATACACCATGCCCATGTATTGACGGAAACATACCGATACAGGAGCATTTCTTCCAAGTGTATTGCCTCGTATTGTAAGAAAAACAGAGCATGCTTCAAAAAAGAAAAAGAGAAAAAGAAAAACAGAGCAAAAACAGACCTATGCCAATAGACAGACTATCTCAAAAATCACAAAACCAAGCAGCACAAATTTTTTTGAGGATCTATTTCCCTTTCTTTCCGGGTTAATTTCCTTCAACGCAAATTCGATATTCTAACCAAACGTTGAAAATGTAATATTACTATTTTATAAATCGAAAATATGTAAATCAATAATGACAATGACTTATTGATTTTTGTTTTCTTCTTTTGTTTATGTTATTAAATTTTATATTTGTTGAATGGAGCAACTTGGAGTACTAATTACTCATTTACCTGGCTACAATTGAAAAATGTCGATGAGATCTGGTTCTTGCTAATATCATTTCAATCTATAGAACGTATTCTGTTATTTGAACAACACTACTGATGTTGATTTTGTTTTGAGCAATTGGATGAGAAATCTAAAGGTTTGGGAGAAGTCATGTCACTTCTTAACGATGCCGTCTCATCATCATTCAAAGAGATACGGGTCATCTATACTTCTTGGTTTCGGTTTCATCCTTGGAGCTTCCATCTTTGTTCTTACAGCTACTATCTTCATATTCCCATCACTAATGGATTCAATGTTTTGGACACCAAACGCGCATACCACAAGTACTAGCAAGGCTTCTATCTCTGCTGTTCCAGCGGAGCTATTGGGAAACTCCACCGGGACTGTCCGAACAGACACAAATCATACGGAAAATAGTTTAAAGAACTCAAGTGTTGTTTCCACCGATCTACCTAATGCTGGAGAATTTATAGATACAAACGACAATCTAATTGCAGTCAATTCTGATGGGGATTGTGATATTTTTGATGGTGAATGGGTGAAGGTCAATGGTCGAAAACCTTATTATCCTCCTGGTTCTTGTCCTTACCTAAAAAAACAACCATTTGCTTGTTGCGAAAATGGAAGGCCGGACGATCAGTTCCTTCGATGGCAATGGCAGTGGCAATCTCAAGAATCCAATCAAGGATGTAATAATATACCCAACCCCGGGTAATGTATCAACGAATTCCAATTTTTTTCTTTCAAATTCAGAGCTTGCACTTGCTTGTGCTTTACTTATGACCGCAATGTCCTTAACGACAATGTTTATCTATTTGCAGCTTCTTTAATCCAACTGACTTTCTCACTAGACTGAGAGATAAAAAGTTGGTATTTGTTGGGGATTCCCTGAATAGAAATATGTTCATGTCAATGTTGTGTATGCTTTGGAATGCGATTCCAGATAAGAACAGAATTGTTAAGCTCCATAAGGAGATAGAATTCAAGATACGAGGAGATTATTCTCGGCGATACGAGGTAAATCCTGTTTGATTAAGCTCAAGTTTTCAACATGTGTGCTGACAAATTAGGTACATTACCATGTCCTTCATGGACTGAGAAAGCAGCAACAGTTTCTTAGAGATCTTATACGCATGAGCATGTAGACCTTCCGACGAATTTGACCTCACAGTTGGCGATTTTGTGCCGTTTTTTTTTCTTCTCCTCTATAAGCTCTTTACTCATTGTTCTAGACACAGCCTGCATAGAAATGATTTTGGGTGAGAGGTAATCCCATCAACATGCACTTCATCCACCCTGTAACGTTACAAAACTTAATTCGAGTAGACTTCTCGTATATATGGATGTGTTAAGCTAGTTTGTGGGGCACCTAATTGATCAAAGCCAATTGACAATGATTAGAGTGATAGAAAATCATTATATCGTAATTAATCCTATGTACCGTATAAGATTGTAAGCCTACAGAAAGATCGTTCCCTCTGTAGAATTTTTCAACTTTCTCCGAAATTGCTATTGATAAAAATGTATTTTCATGAATGGCTTTGTGTTATATCAGGACTACAACTGTTCCGTAGTCTTTGTCTGGTCTCCATATCTGGTTTATGAAGCTAATCCAAGGAGTCGTAGAAGCAAAAATATATTACATCTAGGACCTCATACACTGAGATTGGATCTGATTGACGAGCTTGCAGCATCGGTGTATCGTGATGCTGATATTGTAGTTTTTGATTCGTGGCATTGGTGGAATGTTGATAAGACGAATCATGGGTGAGTCACCTTTGCAAGTAATTTTCGTTTCTCGATGAATATCTTGCCTCACTAACTACTGGTGTTCGCTTGCAGAGAAAACATATTTCAAGAAGGTGATTACTTGCATCCAAAATTGGAGATAAACGAGGCGTACAAGAAAGCTCTTACTACTTGGAGGAAATGGATTGATAACAACGTCGATTCTACCAGAACCCAAATTGTTTTCAGAGGATACTCCGTCTCCCATTACGTGTGCGTATCCATATATATTATTGAATCTCGTTCTCTTAATTTATTGGTTTTCTGAACCTACTTTGCCTATTGCACAGGGGTGGGAAATGGAACACTGGAGGAAAATGCAATAGAGAAACAGAACCGATCATGAGTAACGAAACATACATAGAGAGATCACCTTCACAGGTGAAAATACTGGAAAACGTATTACGGGAAATGAACTCTCCTGTCATATATCTGAATGTCAGTAAACTTACATACTTCCGTGCAGATGCACACCCTTCAGTGTATGCAAAAAATTACACCATCCAAGAGAGAATTGTAGCATTGGATCATCAAGATTGTAGTCATTGGTGCTTACCAGGTGTACCTGATACATGGAATGAGTTGTTGTATATTTCTCTCTTGAAGGCTGCTAAAGGATCTTTTGGCCCCGCCAATAGATAAGAAACCAGTATCTGAATGAGATTTTTTTTTTTTTGGATATCCGTAGGAATTAACTTTTCTTGTATAGTCCCATGACATCCATGGTCACTCTGAACCTCCTCTATGTATAGGGTCGAGGTTGGATTTGTTGTTAGGATATCAGTTTGGATCGTTAGGATCTAGCTGTGCCACAGCAAAAATATTCTTTTACTTCATTTGTTATTAGAGGTGTAAAACATACCGGCCGAGCACATCCCAACTCATAAAGTTACGTGCTTAGCGTATTACGTGCCGTATTGTGCTGTCGTAAAAATTCAGGCCAGCTGTTTCCTGCCATGTTAGAGGGCGAGTTATAATATGTTGTGCCAGAAAAATAACAGCGCCGTCACACTTATTTTATATTTTTCAAAGAAATTTTTTTCACATATTTAAATACTATATGTATTATTATAGAAATAAATCAAGATATTAAAAATAAAATGTCAAAAATGGGATAAGATAAAGACTCTTTTGTAAAATATAAAAAATATGATGTATTATACCTTGTTGTGTATTGTTTTATGCATGTTATAACGTGTTTTTTTAACGTGTCGTGTTGTGTTGTACTATGTTCACGTGCCTGTTAGTCTTAGCATATCACAACATACTAAGCTAATGTGTATATCGTGCCGTGATAGATCACGTATTGTTGTATTTTAAATTTTAGCATACTAGCACGATATATTTTACGCCTCTACTTTTTATATAGCATCACTAGTTTGTTTATTTCAGTTTCACATTTTTCGGTTAATTTTATTCGTGGAATGTCAATCTTATTTTTTTCGTTTAAAAAACATGAATAAAATGGATTTTATTTTTCAAAATCAAATAAGTTGGATCTGGTTCTTTAATCAATCAGAACTTCAATGAATTTATAAGTGTATAAAATACAAACAGCAGGTACAGTTGTGAAATCATCTTTTTTTTGGACAATTTTGACCGCCCCCAAAATCTAATCCTCTTAAACTGCGCCCCTCGGATTATAAAAAGTAATTTTTGGCCCCCAAACCGTGAGTTCAGAGATTAAGTCAGAACGTGGTCTCACTTTTTGGATTTAAGAACTCATAGATACCCTTACCCACACTAACTAACCTAGTTTATATACCCTAGTTAATCTGCAGCTGTTATTCATATCTATGAAACAAATCGACGATGATCCATCAAAGTCGAGGATATGAGAGTGGCCTGAAGAGCTGCCACGCCTCTGATGTTACGTCTCCCCATCAATAAACAAAGAGAGAGAGAAACCGATCCATTTCTTTCACTTCTTCTTCTTTTCTCTTCTGCTGCTAAAAAACCTAAATGAAACCCTAATCAATCACATGAACCAATCAATTCTTCCTATATTTCTATCGTCTATTTCACATCCAAAGTACATTTATCAAATCTTATTACAACTTACTGGCTTGTTCATGTGAAACTGGTGATAGAGAATCATCAACACAGGTAACATGTTAATCTTACCTAAATCATGTTGTAAATCCTTATTTAGTGAAAAGGGTTGCTGAGTATATGTTGATTCATGAGTATTTGTTAAAAAGTTAGGTTTTTTATCTGATTTTATGTATGAATTGATTATGAAGCATTTTATGTTGGTATGAAGCATGTATGTTTCATTTTAGTTTTTAAAAGGGGTGAAAACCCGTGATTGTTGTGTGTATGAATAGTGACTTTTATATTTGTTCTGTGTATGAAAAGTGAGTTTCATGTTTGATCTGTGTATAAAAAGTGAATTTTTATTTTTCCAATTGGTTTTAGTAGCACTAACTCTTTGGAAACTTGGCAGGCACACAAGTTCTAGGTACTCTGTTGCCAACTTCAGGGCCACTTATGTAGGGGCTGTGATTCCTATTCCTCATGTGGCTGACTGGGAATATCAGGTTTATAGTTATTCTGTTAGATTTTTTTCCAAACTTATTTTTCATGATACTAATAAATATTTTGTTTAATTTGTTGTAGACTTTGCCTGTGGTTAGACCTCCTATTATTATGAGGAAGCTAGGAGGACCAAGAAGAAAGAGGAGAAAAGGCAGGGATGAAAATGAAGGTGGTCTTTCTAAGCCAAGGAAACGCACAACTTGTGGTTTTAGTGGGCACTACAAATCCACTTGCCAAGGAGGTCCTACTTCCAAAGAGAAGAAATCACTTGCTTTAGCAAATGCCAACATGGGTCAAGCAACATCAATTGGAGGGAGATTCTATGTACCAGACCAAGGTTTAAGTATAAGTGCAGCTGGTACCAGTTCAACTGTTGGAAAGAAGTCAAGGGGTAGACCAAAGGGTTCCAAGAACAAGCCAAAACAGGTTCCTTCTAGAGCTTCCTAGTTTCTTGTTATATTGCTAGTATATATATAAGTATGTGTGACTTAGTAGAAATGTAAAACATTAACTCTCGTCAACAACCAATATTTTTCTGAATTGTCAGGGTAGCAACAATTTTTTTTATGGTGTTGTGTTTGCAACATTAGTTGTTCACTGTGAACAACTAGGTTTACACTGGTTGTAGTTTAACTATCAGGTTTAGTGTTTTTCAATTTCAGTCTTATTAGGTCTTTGATTCTAACAAAACAATCATTTTACAATGTGTAGAGAATCTGAAATACAAATATATATGAAAATGACCTTTTTTGTTACATGATTGTCTCCACTACATTTTCCGTTTTCTTATATCAGTCTACTACTTGTTTGTTTCTTGTTATTTCATGTTCATTTTGTGTAATATACCATGGCAGATATTATCTAAAGTAAAGTTATATTGTGTTGTATTGCTAAAGAATAGATAATCATCCACCCATGTAAAGTCTCCATAATATTTGCATTTTATATATGGAATACCATTATTATAACTGTTTTTTGAAACCTTAACCTTCATTGTACCACTGCAACTAGGTTTGAAACACTGAATCTGGTTTAATTTGCATTTTTCTATTGCATGATCTAGTTCACCACAACCATGACAACCTTCCTTGTATGACCTACCTCTCCTTTTAGCTTCATCAAACCATTCAAACCCTTTGCAGTTGTAATGTTGACAGCTCAAGAAATGAGCTCCATGTGAATGAACTTGTTTTGAATTGTATAACATCCTTATTCCATCACAACATGGATCTCTGCACCTTGTGTACATCCAGTTACAATCTTTAACTGTGTGGCCATGAGTATCACACACCTGATAGGTTTCTCTCATTTCCACCTCTTTGTTTTTCCCGTACTTGATGTTGCAGGATATAACATCAAATTTTGAATCAGAACTTTGATTAACAGTGCTCATTTTTGGGTGTGGATGAAATGTATGTAAGAATTATCCACAAGATATATGCATGTGTTAGGTGTTCTTTTATACTTGTTTTTTTGTGCAGTTTTTCTCTAACGGCTAGAAAAAAACGGTTGAAAAACCAGCCTTTTCACATTTTGAATATGACCAATAGGATGCAGGCACGTGTCAGGCCAGGTGTCATCAATGGTTAACCACTGATGAGTTAAGTAGTTAGTGTAGGTAAGGGTATTTATAGGTTTTTAAGTCCAAAAAATGGAACCACGTTCCGATTTAACCTCTGAATTCACGGTTTGAGAGCCAAAGATTATGTTTCGTAATCTGGAGGGCATAGTTTAACTGGATTAAATTTTGGATGCGCAGTTAAAATTATCTTTCTTTCCATATATAATAAGGGACGATTGTAGATATAATTGGTGGCCCGGATGCAATATTAGCATTTACATCAGAAGACACCAGAGGATGTTAGCATTTATCAGTTGTGGCAGATGCATATCTATCACTTACACTTGAATCTGTGTAGGTATATTTCAACTAGGTAAGTCCATTACTCATCAACATGCTCAAATATCGTGTTTTTTCTGATGAAGATCTTGTGTTCTATATGCTTCATGGAATTCCTGCAAAGTTTAATTATTTCAAAAATCAGGCAAGTCTGAAGTTTTGAAGAATTTGGACGGGATTTTGAGTGTTAATGTTTTTGGAATTTTTTATTTCCAAAGAATCTCGAATTGAAACTAATCCAAATTTAACATCTTCGTATGCTAATATCTCACAACATCAACAACCTTTCTTTTAACATGTTTCTGATAATTCAAGAAGTTTTGTTTTCTCTTATAATCAAGCTCCTTATCAAGATTACAGTGCTTTTCACGGAGGTACTTCTGATTACAATCGGGTGCTTATAAAAGAGGGATCAAATTTTCGTGGTAGTTTTCAAGGTGGTGGCTTTGATTGTGATGTTCATATGCCTAATTCAAACTTTTCTCCACCAACACTGCGGTATACTTATTACATTCAATGTCAGATTTGTTCTAAACCAGGACATTCTACGGATGAATGTCCCCATCAATTCAATTTACTAGACCCGATATTTCTTTATTTAAGCTCATCATGCTTGTGTTGAGGAGTATTATGATGATTTTTTTGAAGATTATTGGATTTCTAAACCTGAAGCATTTGCATTGTATAACACTAATGATGCTCGATCATCTTTAAACAACATGATACCTGGCTCAAATGCAACTCATCACATTACTCCAAACCCCTCCGACCTTAATTTTCATCTTTCTTATAAAGGGTCTGATCAAGTTCATGTTGGTAGTGGCTCATGTTTGGACATAACACAAATTGGTTCCTCTACTTTTAGTTCTTTAAATGGTTCATTTACTCTACTAAATATAAGCCGCATGTTCTATTTATTACCGAGAGTAATCTTGTGTCCATTCTTCAATTCTCTAGAGGCAACAAATGTTACTTTGAACTTAATCGATTTCATTTTAGCATCAGATAAATTGTTTTTCAAAGAGAACTTTTTAACTTCGGTGTTATAAATAGTCGATATGACTAATAATCTGGCTCTAGTGTTTTCAAACAAGCCTTTACTACTTCTACAAGTAGTGTATGACATTGTAGATATTATTATAGGCTAAAAGGATATACAAAAATTACAACATCTAGAAGAAGTAAGAAAAGAGCAAAATTACAAATAAATAAAGACTCTTGTTATTTCCAATCCACCATTATTATTAACCAATCCATATACTTAAAACAATCCATTTTTTTTATTTTTTTATTAATACAATCCTATGGGTTGGATTTATTTTTTATAGTTTTTAAAAACATAAATATTCTAACTTCTTCGTCTCTAATCAATGAATCCATATTTCCTAGAAATCAATTCAATGAATTCGTCATCGAAATCAAACATTATTCATCTTGATTTTAGCTATAAGCAGAAGAAACAGTAAACTCATAAATAGAAAAGGAAAATAAGGTTGGATTGGATTAATAAATTTTACTTTGATTGAGTTTCTAAAAAATAGTAGAATTCTGTTTATTTTCTTATTGGATTGTATTAATAATAATGGTGGATTGGAAATAGCATGAATCTAAATAAATAAAAGCGCATAATTTATGTGTAAAGCCACCTATCTTCTTCCCCCAACAAATAAGTATGGTTCTTGCTTCAAAGCTTGAACCGTTTTAAACACATGATCTTTCTCAAAAAATGAGAACTTGAAGTACTAACAGCTCCCCCGTGATTGTATTTTAAATAAAAAAGATGTTGAACCCCATAGGAAGCATACATATTAAAAATAAATCATCTTCAACTATTTAATACGGGGATGATATGTCAATTTTCCAGAAGACATCCTATAGGTGAACTTCTAAACTAGGCATTCACTTCGGATGTCTTCTCATCAAATTCATCATTTTTCAATAAAATCAATGTAAAAATAAAAATAGAAATGATCTTAAAAACCTTTTTCACTAAATTTTCATCTCAATTCAAGGGTCGAGGTCATAAAGAAAGATGGCATGACTAATTAGGGGTAAAGAAGTAAGTCTAGATTAGACTTTCGCCATGACCTTAGGTCATAAGTCAACAATTTCCGTATATAGAGACTCTGCTGAGCTGTATCGATCCCGAGATTTCTCGAGTACGTAAGAACTAAATAGGATATTATAGAAGGAGGAGAATAAGAGTCAGTGATAGTAACATAGCTTGTCATCAGAACTCGGATCGAGCTACTTCTAAGGAGCCATTCCTCGACGATAACCTACCATCACCCGGATAAAGTCAACATCATTATTTTGTTTTTAAATTTATATAAAGTATGTTAAATAAGATCCAGAAAAAGTCTCATTTTCAAATATCTGTATCACCACGACTGCGAGGCAACGAAGCTAAAGTACAAAACGACAAAGCAAAACGTAATGCGAGCTGTGGGCGATGTAAGGAATCGGGCGTTTGAAGACTTGTATCGGAAGCTAAATATGAAGGAAGGCGTAAATGACGTTTATAGGTTAGCGAGAATTCGTAAGAGAAAGACGCGCGATGTAGTTCAGGCGAAATACATTAAGGATGAAGACAATCGAATCTTGGTGAAAGACGGAGATTAAGAACACATGGGGAGACTATTTCGAAAAAGATTACAAAGGGAAGGAAGGTAACACAACTACTGGATTTTGCGGCTGAGGACACCAACAGAGGATGCGTTCGGAGTATTCACGAGAAAAAGGTAAAGTGGGCGCTAAAGCAATCGAAGAAAGGGAAGGCGCTGGGACCGGATAACATACCC
Source organism: Papaver californicum (assembly GCA_023531435.1). Classification (NCBI taxonomy): domain Eukaryota; kingdom Viridiplantae; phylum Streptophyta; class Magnoliopsida; order Ranunculales; family Papaveraceae; genus Papaver; species Papaver californicum. The sequence goes on from JAJJMC010029784.1 coordinate 12,835,755, forward strand.
ACTGAAGTCTGGAAATGACTCGGAGATGAAAAGATAATTTGGTTAACCAAGTTGTTCAATGTCATCTCCGAGTTAAACAAGATGCCAGATGAATGAAGAAGAAGCGTAATAGTCCTGATTTTCAAGAATAAATGCGATATTCAAAGCTGCACAAACTATTGAGGAATCAAACTTATGAGCCACACAATGAAGATTTGGGAACAAGTCATCGAGCAACGCGTTCGAGGGAAAACAAGCATCACGAAGAACCAATTTGGATTTATACCTGGGAGATCAACCACGGAAGCGATCTATCTAGTACATGAAAAGATACAAAGAGCAAAAGAAAGACCTGTACATGGTATACATCGACCTGGAGAAAGCTTACGACAAAGTACCGCGTGAGGTTCTGGAGTGGGTGCTCGAGAAGAAGAAGGTCTCAACCAAGTACATGACTTTAATCAAAGACATGTACGAGGACACGATAACCTGTGTTAGAACCTGCGATGGAGTAACAAGCGAATTCCCCATCAAGACAGGCTTGCACCAAGGGTCAGCTTTGAGCCCTTATATCTTTGCTCTAGTGATGGATCAAGTTGCAAGGGATATTCGAGGTGCGCTCTAATAAGTGTATAACTTACATGTTTATAGTATTTAATTCCATACTAGTTTTAGCTATAATTCTTGCATATTACCTTATATTACTCTTGTTTTCTATTTTATTTGTTTCTTTAGGTAAATCATCCAAAAATCAATGGAAATGGTGTTGAAAAGAGCTAAGAAGAGAAAATGGTTCATTTCGGAGTGAAACTGAGAAGTTAGAGCTGAAGAGTACACTTTTGGAGTGGAAATCCAGAAGCATTTAGGCTAGGAAAGCATCAAAAGCTAGCCGTAGACCTGGGAAGAGAAGAAGAGTTTCGTCAGATTTACGGCTGGGAAATCATTTCAACCCATCCGTAGAAGTAGTAATGTTCGAGAGAAGTGTCAGGGTCAGATTTACGACTAGGAAATCATCAAAACCTAGCCATAGAAAAGTTGAAGAGTTGAAACATGAATTCCATAATTACTTACGGTTGGGTCTATTCATCCGAGCTAGCCGTAAAATGTGAAGAAGAGATATTAATATTTTGAACGTACCATCTTATAGAAGATGAAGAGACGAAGACAACGTAAAAAGAATGAGGTCGATCAGACATCAGATGAAGGAGTTATGGCCAAAACAATGAATGAAGAAAGTGAGTTCCAGACTCAGTTACGACCAGGAAAGTCAAAAACCTAGTCGTAAATGACTTTGAAATTGGCCAAAACATCTATTTCACCTACGGTTGGGTCGTGGAGGAAAACTAGCCGTAACCCAAAGTCTTTTGTGCTAAATTGGACTTCTAAAAAGTGAAAACCCGGTCCCGGAAAGATTCTAAACCCTAGATATGATGAGTACTTTATAAGGAGACTCCCAAGACATTAAAAAGACATATTTAACACTTTATATTGCTTTGCAAATCTTGTAGGAGATCAACAACACCAAAAGAGGAGAAAGCTAGGGTTTCGAAGTGGTTCCACTATCGTAACGATTTCTTATCTATTTTCTTATATGTATATCATGGATGCTTCTACATCCATGAGTAGATAAAAACCTAATTGATTGAGGATGAATTCTAAGTTCTAGACATGATTTGATTTATTATATATGAATCTATTTTGAAGTTCTTCACATGATTCTCGTTTTTTTTTACTAATATGAATGTCCATGCTTGATTGATAGATTGTTTAGGTGGCCAACTAAATTGATTTGTTAATTAATATAAAGATAGTAAGAGTTGGGTATCCGTAATTGTATCATAACATCTTAATTAAGTAGAGAACGCGAGAACATACAGAGGGATTATGTGGAACAATTGCGTGTAAGAACAACATTAGAAAGTGGACCGAGCGTAATGAGTCTAACTATTAGGATCAAACCGAAATTCACAAATCTTAAAGCATTTGATTGAGTTACATTTTTTAAGCAAACTTCAAGGTGGCTCGGTTGGATAGAATCATGTGACTAAGCATATCTGTTACCCGGTGATAACAGAAGTTTTGGGGATAACTAAGTGTACCTGCTATTCTACGGTTGGTGATAATCTATGATGAATGAATAATAGATGAGTATACTAACTCAATGATTGTTTAGTATCAAATAAGAATTTCTTGATCATATTTCTCTCAATTGCTTGCAACTTAATCACTTCTAATTGCTTTGTTAGTTAATTTCAACCTTAATCAAACCCCCCATTTTGTGACATTTGATAACTAGAACACCTCGCTCCCTATGGGAACAAATGCTATTTGCTGTTATATTGTTTATTAGAAATAGAAAAGAAGAGAATTAATTTATGCACTTACGACACACATCAAATTTTGGCGCCGCTGCCGGGGAGCAGTTGGTTTTAGTTGTTATTTATTTTTCGTTTATTTTTATTTTTAACTTTCTTTTCTAGATATTTTTTGGTTTCAGGTACTTGATTTCTGGCACCCAAATGTTGGGATTACTGAAGGTGCGGAATTCAAACTCAAAGGGGGACATTACTAAAAGAACCTCAGTTTTTGCTACAAGATCCACCTTTAGAAGAGAAATGGTTGGTCTTCAACCTCCGGAGAAGAAGCTACGAGAGTTGACATCTCCATGCTTAGATTCACAATCATTATGTGTTACTCTAACTGACACAGTAAAGCTGAAGTTGAATCTTATCTACCATTTTCCGAAGTTCAAGGGACTTCTAGGCGAAGATACGAACCGTCATCTTCAAGTATTCCAGCACAAGATGACAAGTCTTAGGCAAAGGTACCGAATACAATGATAAGACTATGCTACAAGCCTTACCCTTTTCTTTAATAGATCTAGCAGAAGAGTGTATTACATTCCTCCAGGGAGTGTTTCAATATGGACTGAGATTAAAAAACTATTTCTATAGAAGTATTTTCCTGCTTCTAAGGCGACCGCTGTTCGTAAAGAGATTAGTGACATTTTAAAGATTACTAGGGAATCTATTTTTGAATATTGGGAGAGGTACAAAAGTTTATTGGCAAGATTTCCTCACCACTATATATCTTTAACACCCATCATTCAATACTTCTATGAAGGATTACTTCCAGAACAAAGGAATTTGATTGATGCAGCCGATGGTGGTTCACTTACTGAAAAGACGATCTCGCAGACAACTAGTTTGATTGAGAGTATGGCTTCAGATGCGCAACAATTCTATACCAGGCTTGACTCAAATGTCAGAAGAGTTAGCGAGATATGGGATTCTTCACATATGGAACAAAGGATGAGTACCATTGAAAAGGCTATTCATCGTATCACGTCTGGAATTGAAGAGGATGCCGAGGTTAATGTTTTATTCCCTAATCCAAGGCCAAGGTATGATCCCTATTCTAATACCTATAATCCGGGTTAGAAAGATGACCCAAATTTCAGCTAGGTAAAAAGTAAGGTGCGACTCCTATGCCACCAACTTATGGGTGACAGAGTGGTTTTCAACAACCACAATTCCAACCCTAGGCTCAACGTCAACAAAAAACTCAGAGTTCCAGTTTAGAGGAAATGATAAAGGCTATGATACAGAAGCAAGATGCGAGTGCTCAGGAACAAAAAGCAAATTCTCAGCGACAAGATGTAATTCTGCAGAAATAAGATATGGCTATAAAGGACTTTCAGATTCAAATAGGACAATTGGCTACAAATGATAAGTGCATAATTTATACATTTTAAGTATCATTTCCTTATTCTTATTTGCTAGATTTTGTGTGAATTACCGTGTTTTATTATTACTTTTCTAGTTTGTGTGTTTTATCAGGTTACATCTCTAAAACAAGTGAAATTGAGCTTTACAAGAGAAGTATTGCCAGAGATCCAGAGGATCTCAGTATATTCCAGGATTTCTACCCTCCATCTTGTAGAGAATTAAATTACGAAGCCAACGACAAAAGAACGAGGTCATTCTGACTTCGTATGAGAAAGTTATGAGCGAAACAAATACTAAGGGTAAAAAGGTTATTTCAAGAGAGACTGCTATTTGACAACCTGGAATATGTTAAGGGGTAGCTGAGTTCGAATGTTGTTAATGGCACCGTCCATTCTACTCAGGGCTGCCCATTTTTGAATGTAACTAAAGGCACCAGCCTTTCTTCTCGGGGCCACCTCCCGTCTTCTTCACCATTTCAAATGGAGATGGTTGCTGTGACTCTGTGATGGTTGATCGAGCTTGGTAGTTGACTGCAATGGTAATGTTGTTGCTGGCAGTTGACGGTAATAAGACGGAGTCTGTAGAAGCGTAATATGGTAGGTTAATGTGTTGTTCAAAGAAAGAAAAGAGTTTGACTTTGTTTGGGAAGTCAGGGAGAAACATGCGGCACAAGAGATGGGAAACGTGCTGTTGGAAAAATAGAAAAAAAACTTAAGTTGCCGTCAATGAGTTTGATGAATGGCTACGTGTTGAGGTCGTGTTTTAGAAGTTGAGATGGATTAGGAAAGTGTGTTTGGGTCGGTGATTTTTACACGGAGACGGATCTTCTTATATGCTATATATAGCCTTAGGTACACCTTCTCATAGATATACTCTCCCGGAGCCAGACAGACTTGGCAGACAAGCTCACGTACAGATACTCTCCCGGACACAGAGACATACTGGACGTACAGAGAAACTTTACGGACAGAAGTAGAGATTCACGAACAGGGATCAAGGGTTAGTTTGTTTTCTTTTCTTAAATAATTTTTATGGCTTTTGAGAAAGCCATGTTGGGCTAATTCTCTTTGTTAGGGCGAAATGATGAACTTGTAAAGATGGTTTTATTTGTGTTTCAAAACTAGGGTTTTCAATTATATGAACTAAATATCATTAATTTGTCTCTCTCTCAACGTTTTACCGTCTCGATGATTTTTCATGTTCTATGCCACGTATAGTTCATTGTTTGATTAGTAGAAGGACTCGTTGAAACCTTGTATGAAATTGTCTTATGAATATTCTTTGACTCTTTATGCCCCGTATACTTAGTACTTCGAAATTCTACTTTAGGTTGAGAACAAACAATTCTTTTTGAAATCGAAACCCTATGTGACGAACGCAATTAAACCCTAATCTACAACGGATTCCCGGAACCTTAACGTTTTCCTCTTATTGTTTCCAAACTTTACTAAATAGTTTTAAATCACTAGTTAATTTAATTCTTTATAAATAAAACCTAAAAAAAATATTTTAATTCAAACTCCTCATGGGAACGAACCGTATTTTCTATTGTCTACATCTTTCGACACTGTGCGCTTGCGGTAAAACAAAGTCAGTTTTCCGACGCATCAACAAACATGAATCAAATAAAGGCACAAACATCAATGAAGCTGCCATCAGAACCTTTGTGAACCCCAAGGGAGCATGTTAATGTTGTAACTCTAAGGATTGGGAGGCAAGTTGAAGAGCCACAATAACAAGAATAGTTTAGTGGCGACGTAGAGAAGAATGTAGAGGTAGAAACCGTACCTAAGGAAAAGCCAACCTCAACCGGCCAACCTAAGGACACGATTCCTACTTTTACCACACCACCTCTTTTTCCCAGTCGTTTTGCCAAATCCAAGAAAGAAGCTCAAGATAAGGAGATCATGAATATTTTCAAGAAGTTACAAATCAACATTCTATTTATTGAGGCTATCAGAACGATACCTAGATACGCCAAGGTTCTGAAGGATTTATGTACAAGGAAGGATAGGTTGATTGCTAATGAGATTACTCAGGTGGGAGAAAGTACTTCAACTATGTTACTGAAAAAGATGCCTACAAAGTGTACATATCCTGGTGGTTTCATAGTACCCATTACCATTGGTGATCGACAATTTGAACGTTCCTTACTTGATTTGGAGCTTCCATAAGCGTTCTGTCAGCCGATATTTATGATTCTTTGAATCTTGGACCTTTAAAGGAGACAAGGATTACCATTCAATTAGCAAACAAGTCCAATATATATCCTAAGAGACTCGTGGAGGACGTGTTAGTTCAAGTGAATGTATTAATCTTTCCGGTTGATTTTTATATTGTGAATATGTAGAATGAAATTAATTGTTCGTCTACTTCATTACTTTTTGGGAGACCGTTTATGAAGACTGCTAAGAAGAAGATTGATGTAGATATTGGTAAACTTACTATGGAATTTGATAAGGATATTATTCGCTTCAACATATTTGAAGCCTTGCAGTATCCTAGTGATGTTCACTCCGTTTTCTCTGTCGATTTTATTGGTTCGCTAGCACATCAAATGTTTGATTTGAACAGTGAAGATGAACTTGGAGATGTGTTACGTAATAGCATTAAATTGGACGTTTATGTGCAGCCAATCTTGGACTATAAATTATCCAAAGAGCTGGTGGAAATATTGGTGCCTTGACTGCATTACAAGAAGCTCAAACGGGTAATATTTCATATATTTCCTTACACGTAACTAATGAAGTTCTTTTACCCTCTGTTGTGCTGGAACCTAAATTAGAACTGAAGCCTCTACCCGATCACTTAAATATGCTTACTTGGGTGAAAGGGAAGAACTTCCGGTCATTATTACAAAGAATCTCACAATAGTACAAGAAGAACGCTTGCTTAGGGTTCTGAAAGAGCACAAAGCGACCATTGGTTAGAAAATTGATGACATCAAAGGTATTAGTCCATCAATGTGCATGCATAAAATCTTAATGAAAGATGATCCAAAGCCATTATGTGATGCTCAGCGTAGGCTTAACCCCCCAATGATAGAGGTCGTGAAGAAAGAAATCCTCAAATTGCTAAGTATGAGGGTGATTTACCCAATTTATGACAGCAAATGGGTTAGTCCGGTCCAAGTGGTACCTAAGAAGTCTGGTGTTACTGTTGTCAGAAATCAAGATGACGAACTTTTTCCAACACGAGTTCAAACATGATGAAGAGTATGCATAGACTACAGAAAGCTCAATTCCATTACCGAAAGGATCACTTTCCTTTTCCTTTCATTGATCAGATGTTCGAGAAGTTATCAGGACATTCACATTATTGCTTTTTAGACGGTTATTCGAAATACAATCAGATTTTTATTGCACCGGAGGATCAAGAGAACACTACTTTTACTTGTCCCTTTGGTACGTTTGCATATAGACGGATGCCGTTTGGTCTTTGCAATGCGCCTTCCACTTTTCAAAGATGTAAGGTTAGTATATTTTTTAACTATGTGGAACGTATATTATAGATGATTTTAGTGTTTAGGATGATTCATTTGATATCTACTTAGAAAATCTTGAATTTGTGCTTAAAAGATGCATAGACACTAATCTTGTTCTAAACTGGGAGAAATGTCACTTTATGGTAAACCATGATATAGTGCTCGGTCACATTGTGTCCTTTATAGGGCCTGAAGTAGATAAAACAAAGATATACCTAATAATAAACTTACAATACACCACTTCGGTGAGGGAGATTCGCTCGTTTCTTGGTCATGCAGGTTTTTACAGGCGGTTTATCGATGATTTCTCCAAAATCTCAATGCCGTTGTGCAAGTTGTTGCAAAAGGAGGCTAATTTTAACTTTGACAAGGAGTGCAAGGATTCCTTTGACAGATTGAAACAATTGTTGACGACTGAACCAATTATCAAGTCACCCGATTGAAGTTTACCGTTTGAGTTGATGTGTGATGCGAGTGACTATGGAGTTGGAGCCGTTTTAGGTCAAAGAGTGGACAAACTGTCCCACGTGATTTATTATGCATCTAGGACCCTAAACGATACACAAATCAACTATTCTACTACCGAAAAAGAATTGTTGTCTATAGTATTTTCACTAGAAAAATTTAGATCATACTTGGTGGGCACAAAAGTGGTTGTATATTCTGATCATGCGACACTTAGATACCTACTCTAAAAGAAAGAAGCTAAGCCAAGACTTATACAATGAATTCTGTTGTTGTAAGAATTTGACATAGAAATTAGAGACAAGAAAGGTGTTGAGAATATTGTTGCAGATCATCTTAGTAAACTTGTTGTTTCTGAATAAGAACTTCCCTTACAAGATCATTTCTCGGATGAACAACTTTTCTCACTAGAAGAATCAACACCTCGGTACGATAATATAGTGAACTACTTGGTTACAAGGCAAATACCTAATACAATGTCTAGTTTTCAAAAGCTAAAATAGAAAAACAGTATGTATAGGATGAGCCATACTTTTGGAAGTACTGTGCTGATCAGATTATTCGCAGGTGTGTACCTAACTCTGAATTTCAATCCATTTGATCTTTTTTGTCATTCTTATCCCTGTGGTGGGTACTTTGGTTCTAAACGTACTGCTCTCAAAGTCCTTTAGAGTTGCTTTTATTGGCCGATCCTATTTGAGGATGCGTATGTTTTTTGAAAATCTTGTGATAGATGTCAACGAACGGGCAATCTAGATGCTCGAAATCAAATGCCACCCACACCGATTCTTGCTGTAGAAATATTCGATATGTGGGGAATTGATTTTATGGTCCCTTTTGTTAACTCGTATGGAAAATTTTATATACTTCTTGCTGTGGATTATGTTTCAAAATGGGTGGAAGCTAAAGTCACCCCTACTAATGATTTTCAAGTTGTTTGTGAGTTTGTGAAGGAAAATATTTTCACTATACATGGGACACCACGTGTGGTTATTAGTAATGGAGACTCACACTTTCGAAAATCCTTCCATGCTCTTCCCAAGAAGTACAACGTTACTCACAAGGTCGGTACGCCTTACCACCCACAAACTAGTGGCAAGCTGAAATTTCAAATCGTGAGATCAAATCTATTATAGAGAAAACCGTTAATATTACACGGAAAAATTGGAGCTTGAGGCTCAAAGATGCATTATTGGCGTATAAAATGACATACAAGACACCAATTGACATGTCTCCATATCGGTTGGTTTATGGAAAAACTTGTCATCTCCCCACTGAAATTGAACATAAGGCTTTATGGGCGGTAAAGATGTGCAACATAGAGTATGATAAAGTGGGGAAACAAAGGTGATAGACACATTTTTGTGTCTAATTTGTCCACGATTTTCTATTTTACTAGTGTTTGATTTTATATTATTTATGATTTTTCATGTCTTTTTAGGTATTTTTGAGAAATAAATTATTTGGGAAAAATTGGCTCAAAACGTGATAAAGGCACCAGGAAAAATTATTAAAGACACCCGAGGAGAATTGATAAAAGCGCCCACCAATTGGATTGGGGGCACCTCCCTTTTGTATTTGAAAATCGAAATTGGCGGGAAGAAACTTTCTTCAAGTGAGAGGTTTTCTGAATTTGGTTGATACGTGTTTTTAGAGATTTGGGGTAATTCTAATCTACCCAAAGTGAAGTAAACAACCAAAATAAGTTTCAACACACGTCAACAAAGAGTTTTAGCCGGAAAAAATGGCTGGCAGAAGTGCATCTGGTCGGGAAAAGGAGTTGTATCCTGATTAGGATTTACACGCAATTGTAAGATTTATCACTTGAAATATTGGTTAATAGTGGAATCTTAGCCCTAGTTCTTCCCATCAATTTTAAATCAACTTTGTTTTAATCTTCTTTATTTTTAGTCATTAAAAATTAGGTCTAGAAATCGAATCTTCACAAGTCTGAGAATCAAACCCTTTTACCACTATATTAAAATCATATCAAAAGGCAACTGCAAATTAATGGGTTAGAGGAGATACGTAACGATGCTTACGAGAGTTCTCGTATATACAAGGAAAAAATTAAGCTCTTTCACGACAAGATGATTTCTCGAAAGAATTTTGTTGTGGGACAAAAAGTCCTTTTATTTAATACCCGTCTTCGTTTATTTCCTGTTAAGATAAGTTCTAGATGTGTTGGACCATTTGTGGTTACTAATGTTTTTCCACATGGTGCAGTTGAGATTACTAGTACAAAAACATGAATAATTTCTAAAGTCAACGACCACAGATTGAAGCCTTATTACGAAAACTTCCCTATGGAGAATGTAGACATGATTAGACTTGAAGATTTTCTCCCACTGGAGGATTAATACGGGGGATTAGAGAGTCGGGATTACGACTTTAAACCAAGCGCTGCATGAGAGGCAACCCATAAGTCTCGTATTTCTATCTTTATCTTTTGATTTTTTATTAGTTTTTCATATCATATTAGATTTTTAGTATTCACTTTTGTAGGTAGAATTTTGAACTTTTTCTATATTTTTGCATGAAAACCTCTAACTTTTAGAGAATTTAGAGTCACTTTGTATACTTCTAGCTAAGTCTACATACGGAGTTCTAACCGAAATAACTGAACTTAGAATTATTAGAGAACTATATTCAGAGTGCTTAGTTGTTGAGATGCTAGAGATGACAAAAAGGGACCTATACCGTCGGTAAAGAATACAATATTTGAGAAGTTGATCATTCAATACCCATGAGTGAGGCACCAGACCTTCAATTCTTTGTACCTGTCTAAATTGTCCGTTTAGAGTGTTTCATCTGCGTAAACTCCGGGTTGAATGATGAGCTACCCAACCTCGCACCAATTTCAGCACTACTTTTTGATCTCTTGAGTGCTATTTATATCAATCATGAGGTGTTATCATAATTTCTAACTCTATCTTGTAGTCTTGTTTGCAGTTGGCACCATTCTCTCACTCGACAATAAAAGGTCCATAAAACACCTATCATCAACAAGAGCGACATCAAAATTTTAAGGAAAGTTGAAGACATTCAAGTTTTACAAGCAACAATACAAGAAAAAACAAAATTCAGATTTAAGTAAAGCAACAATACGATGAGCAGAATTATATATACATGTTGAAGACTTATGGACAAGAGCGAAAGAAATCAAAAGATAAGAGTTAAAGAAGTTTATGATATCGAGACAATACAAGTTGTAAAAAATTAAGTGGTAAAGTCCTTGTCCCACGGCCGTAGTAGTTTTATTTGTTATTTTATTTTACCAGTTTGTACGTTTTTCATAAAAAAAAAAAAAATTGAAAAAAAAAAGTTTAAAAAAAGAAAAGAAAAGAAAGAGTGTTTTATATTGTTTTAGTGTATATTTTTTTTATTCAGTCAATAAGGCCGTGGGGATGAAGAAATCTATAAAGAAGTTTCAAACAACAAGAAATTTGAGAAAAATAGTTACAATTGTCAAGGTTCTACGAAGTTCAAGAGCTCATCATCAACAGTTGAATACTGAAGACGTTTCTATTGGATGCTGTGAGAGTGGTGTTGATTGTGAATCGGGTGAGAAGGCAAGTAAGCATTCTCATAATTCGGAGATCAGTTGAAAAATAAAAAAAGGTTCTTTTTCGTCCCACGATTCTATGGGATAACATCTTCATAATTCAGAAGGTTTCTTTTCTTTCCATCCATTTAACATGTGCATGATTTCTATCTTCATTCCTGCCTGCACACATGAGAACCATAAAGTGCGTCATTTGAGTGCAAGTTCATAAAACCCTATTGGTGAAGAAATATTTGACCGCTCTCGAGCCTGGATTCTTTCATATGGTCGTTTTCTCCTAACTCAAGAGTTAAGCATGAGAATAATGTTATTTGGAATTTATAACTTCTTATTATTAATGTGCAGAAAATTTATGTCCTCATAGCTCTTTGGATGCTTGTGACTTTGAAGTTGGAATAGGTTTTGCGGGTATACCTCTTGTAAACCCTCACGATACTATAACTCTTCCACTAGGGACACCTCGGGGTTTAAAGGCTTATTACACATCCTAAGTGTAACTGTATCCTCGGCGAAATGGAGTTATAGTATGTAGTTTAGATAGTAGTTTGCTCTAGGACTAGCAAAAGATAAGTGTGTGGAAATTTGATAAGTGCATAATTTACATGTTTATAGTTTCAATTCCATACTGGTTTTAGTTATAATTCTTGCATATTACCTTGTATTACTCTTGTTTTATATTTTATTTGATTCTTTAGGTAAATCATCCAAAAATCAATAGAAATGGTGTTGAAAAGAGCTACGAAGAGAAAAGGGTTCATTCCGAAGTGAAACTGTGAAGTTAGAGTTGAATACTAAACTTTCAGAGTGGAAATCCAGAAGCATTTACGGTTAGGAAAGCATCAAAAACTAGCATAGACCTGGGAAGAGAAGGAAAGTTTCATCAGATTTACGACTGGGAAATCATTTGGACCCAACTGTAGAAGGAGTATTATTGTATAGAAGTGTTAGGGTCATATTTACGGCTAGGAAATCATCAAAACCTAGCCGTAGACAAGTTGAAGAGTTGAAACATAAATTCTAGAATCACTTACGATCGGGTCTATTCATCCAAGCTATCCGTAAAATATGAGGAAGAGGTATGAAAATTTTGAAGACACCATCTTGTAGAGTACGAAGAGACGAAGCTAATACAAAAAAAAATGAGGTCGATCGGACGTCGGGTGAAAGAGTTATGACTAAAACAGTGAATGAAGAAAGTGAGTTCCATACTTAGTTACGGCCAGGAAAGTCAAAAACCTAGCCATAAATGACTCTGAAATTGGCCAAAACATCTATTTCACCTATGGTTGGGTCGTGGGAGGAAACCTAGCCGTAAACAAAATTCTTTTGTGAGAAATTGGACTTCTAAAAAGAGAAAACCCGGTCCCGGAAAGATTCTAGACCCTAGATATGATGATACTATATAAGGAGACTCCCAAGACATTAAGAAGACATATTTAATACTTTTATATTAATTTGCAAGTCTTGGAGGAGATCAACAACACCAAAAGAGGAGAAAACTAGGGTTTTGGAGCGGTTCCATTATTGTAACCATTTCTTATCTATTTTCTTATATGTATATCATGGGTGCTTCTACATCCATGAGTAGCTAAAAACCTAATTGATTGAGGATGAATTCTAAGTTCTAGACATGATTTGAGTTATTATATATGAATCTATTTTGAAGTTCTTCACATGATTGTCGTTTGTTTTAATAATATGAATGTTCATGCTTGATTGATAGATTGTTTAGGTGGCCAACTAAATTGATTTGTTAATTAATATAAACCAAGTAAGAGTTGGGTATCCGTAACTGTATCATAACATCTTACTTAAGTAGAGAGCGTGAGACCATACAAAGGGATTATGTGGAGCAATTGCGTGTAAGAACAACACTATAAAGTGGACCGAGCGTACTGAGTCTAACTACTAGGATCAAACCTAAATTCACAAATCTTAAAGCATTTGATTGAGTTACATCTTGTAAGCGAACTTCAAGGTGGCTCAATTGGATAGAATCTGGTGACTAAGCATACATGTTACTCGGTGATAGGAGGAGTTTTGGGGATAACTAAGTGTACATGTTATTCTATGGTTGGTGATACTCTATGTTGAATGAATAATGGATGAGTATACTAACTCAATGATTGTTTAGAAACGAAGATTAATTCCTCGATCATATTTCTCTCCATTGATTGCATCTTAATCACTTCTAATTGTTTTGTTAGTTAATGTCAACCTTAAACAAACCCCCCTTTTGTGACATTTGATAACTAGAACACCTCGCTCCTCGTGGGAACGAGTGCTATTTATTAGCAAAGTAGAAGATAAGAGAATTATTTTATACACCGACGACAAACATCATGCTTCCTTGGTGTTTGCCTTTTGTGGACGATGTGGCATTAGTTGGCGAAAGCAGGAGCGAGGTCGAGGGGCAACTGGAATCGTGGAGACGGATTCTGGAAGCGAAGGGTTATAGAATCATCAGGACAAAAACCGAGTACATGAAATGCGATTTTAGCGGCGGCAGGTCCGATGACGGTGATTAGTGCCTAAGAAATATTCCTTCCATTATTTAGGTTTGATGTTCCAAGGCAACAGAGGAATTGAGGAGGATATCAGCCACATGACTCGTGCGGGGTGGGGAAAATGGTGACAAGCGACGGTTATTCTATGTGATAGAAAAGTCGCACAGAAATCGAAAGGCAAGTTCTATAGAACATCGATTAGACCGGCGTTGTTGTACGACGCGGAATGCTGGGCAACTAAAAGTCAACATTGCAGGGAGATGCATGCAACGGAGATGTGTATGCTGCGGTGGACTTGTGGGCACACGAGATTTGACCAAATTCGGAACGAGGATATATGAAGGCGTAGTACCAATTCGGGAGGTGCTCGTTCAACATCGACTGTGCAGGTTCGAACATCTACAACGAAGGCCTCCGGATATGCTATTGCACGAGGGGATCATAAGACGTGTTGGAGGAACAAAGAGAGGCATAAGTCGACCTAAATTGACCTGGGGAGAAGTGGTGAAGTGGGACCTGCAATGACGACACTGATCTGAAGATCTGGTGTTGGATAGGCGCGCATGGAAATCGGCGATCCACATTAAAGAAGCTTGATGAAGTATTGGTTATATCTTTTGGGTTCATTTCTACCCAACCTCAATTAGTTGGGAAAAAAAACTTTGTTTTTGATTTTCGGTAGTGATGACCCAGAAAAAAAAGGTACTCCCTCCGTCCAAGAATAGGTGATCTAGTTCAAGTTTGCACAATTCTTTAGGCAAAAAGAAGAGAGGAGTATTTTTAAATATTTTTTACGAATTACACCCTTATGGATATTAATTAATAAAATTTAGAAATTATTTATCTCTCAAAATATACCACGGATATTCGTAAACTTTATACCATTGAAAAACATTTTAAAACACCTATGTAACGAATATAAACATGGCTATCAAATGTACATATTTCTTATACTAAAAATAATCAATTAAAAGGGTAGTTTTAGAAATATCCTTTTGTTTAATGATATAGGTCACCTATTAGTGTAAAAAAATAAAAAATGAATAAGTCATCTATTCTTGGAAGAAGGGAGTATTATTTAGGCCTCCCCATAGTAGGACCTTGACCACTAGCATCAGAGATACCCTAACTTAGATTAACCTCATGGTTGTTCAAATTCAACTTTCAAGTTGAATGCCACGTCACCTTGAATGTGATGCTAAGTATTATGGTTTTATTAAATTCAACTTTCAAGATGCGTCTGATGGTAGGGCGTAAATGAGCCGTTGGATTTTATTTATATAAAAAACAACCGATGACTCAGATTTGATGCGCCCTATGGTTGGGGTAAATAGTGGACCGTTGGATATCAACTTACAAAAAAAATATCTGATGGCTCAGATTTGATGTACTTAACCATTGGGAGCAAAAAGTTAAATTATCTACACCCAGCCATTGGCCGTATCAAACTTGATTCAAATTCACATTCAAGCAATCCCTAGAATAACAACTTGAATCAAGTTAAAAAAGGACTTTTGGACACACTTTTCCAACTTGAATCTTGAAGTTGGAGAACCATAACACTCAGGCTAAGTCCTATGGACAAGGAAAATATGCTAATTTTCCCATTTTGAACCACTATGGACAAGACAAATGGGAAAATAATTGACTGGGTAAACCGATATTTTTCCGGTTTGCCCATTGCGGCAGGTTCTATATCGAACGATACTCTGTCGCTCGATAGAGTCTATGTCACGCGATATAAACTACATCGCTGGCGATATAAAGTTTATTGCACAACATAGACTCCATCTCCAAATGGTTATCTCACCCAACGGTCCTAAATAATTGCCCTTATAAATATCCAATTTCAAACTCAATTCAACTCACACATTCTCTACACCTCAATCTCTCACTTACATTTGTGTAAATCTAATGTAGAACTTTTAAATAAAGAAGGCAATCAGGAGATTGCAAGAGATATGAAGGGAAGAAAGATATACGAATAAGAAGAGTAAGAGTAGAACATAAAAGAAAAGATAGAAGAGAATAAGGATTATATGAAATCTAATTATTGATTGATTAATGTATCTTACCAAAACTACAATCCTGAACACAAATAGAAAAATAAATACTAAAAATAGAACTAAGATACTTAGAATAGATAAACTATAAAAAGTAAAGGACCGGGAAAAGGAAATAACATGAATTCTAAACCAAGGCAGCTGTAAGTAGCAAACGAGAAAGATAGGAAAAAGAATAATGTCTTAACATCAGAGATGTTCTACATCATTCCCCCTTCTTGAAAATAACTCTCCCTCGAGTCGACATAAAATAAAAGATCATTTTCTTCATGGAATGTGTATATTTCCTGCACATTGAAAATGTTGGATATGTTTCAACTGGAGGGAAGCTCAATCACATAAGCATTATCACTGATTTTTTTTTTAAATTTTTTGAAAGAACCATACTTCTTCATTTTTGTTTTGTTGTAAATACCAACATGAAAACGTTTTTTACGAAGATGTATCATAACTAATTCTCCTTCTTGGAAAGTCTTGAGTCACCTGTATTTGTCAGCAATTTCTTTATATTTAACATTAAAATCCTATATTATAGTGTTTACCTCGTGATGGAGTTGTGAAGCTTTATCCACCAATTGATTAACATTCACATTAGATTTTAAAAGTTCAGGAAGAACTACCAAATCAAGTATATGGTTAGGTACGTTGGAATAGACAATCTCAAAAGGTGTCTTACTGGTAGAACAATTACTGAAGTGTTGAAGGAAAACTCCATATGAGGAAAAAAGGTATCCCATTTCTTTTCTTTAGTGCCAACAATCTTTGCATGTATGATATTCCCTAAAGATCGATTGACAACTTCAGTTTATCCATCAGTTTGAGACTACAATTTTGTACCTAATCTCATCCAAAGAGATTTCCAGAAATAACTCATAAATTTAGTATCACGATCATAAGTGATAGATTTAGGAATCCCATGTAAACGAACTACCTCTTTAAAAATAAGTAAGCAACATTAGAAGTATCTGTTGTCTTCTTACGAGCAACAAAATATTCCATCTTGGAATATCTATCAACAACCACCTTAATAGAATCATTGCTTCTAGCAGTACGAGGAAGACCCAGAATAAAATCCTTACTCACATCAACCCAAGGAGCTTCAGGAACTGGTAATGGAGTGTAAAGACATGTATTTTGAATAGTGCCCTTTGAATGTTGACAAACCATACACTTCTGGACAAATTTATGTACATCTCTCTTCAAGGAAGGCCAATAATAACGTTCTTCAACTAAATCAATAGTTTCATTACATCCAAAATGTCCACCAAGACCACTACCATGTAATTCATGAATTAAGTGAAGACGCAAAGACCATTGAGGTATGCAAAGCCGAATTCCTTTAAAAAGAAACCCATTTCCAAGAAGAAAATCACTCACTCCCGTAGTCATATATCCACATATATCCTATATAGTCATAAGATCATCATCATCAACATATAAATCTTTTATATAATCAAAAGTTATGCTTTCATTGCGAAAAGTGACAAGAAAATAAGCACGTCTACTCAAAGCATCGGAAACTTGATTCAATTTACCACTTTTATGTCGAATAAAGAAAGTATATTGATTAATAGTAGATAACCAACGATCATGCATTCTATTGACTTCGGATGAAATTTGAAAATTTTTAAGAGCTTGATTGTCAGTATTGACTACAAATTCACGATGAACAAGATATGGATGCCATTTCTTTAAAGATTGAACAAAAGCAATCAACTCAAGTTCATATGTAGACCATTTCTTTATAGTCTCAGAATTCTTTTCACTATGATATGCCACAGAATGACCATCTTGAGAAAGAACATCACCAATACATATTCCAGAAACATTACAATCGATTCAAATGGCTTGTCAAAATCTAGCATAACAAGAATTGAAGCATTACACAATTTCTCTTTAAGAACATGAAAACTCTTATCAGCCTCTTCAGTCCATAAAAATTTATCTTGTTTCAAGCAATATGTTAAACCAACAACTATGGAGCTAAAATTTCTTACAAAACGTCTATAAAAAGACGCCAATCCATAAAAAATCCTCACATCATGAATAGAAGTTAGAGTTGGCCATTCCAAAATAACTTTAATTTTGGAACTATCAACTGCAATCCCATCATCATAAATTATATACCCCAAAAAGGTGACTTTGTTGGACAAAAAAGTACACTTTTTTAAATTCACAAAGAGAGCATTATCATGAAGAACTTGAAACTTGAGAAAGGTGTAAAAGGTGTTCTTCTTCACTTTAAATCAACATACAATAACGAATTTACTAAGAAAATATTGTAGAACCTGATTCATAAACCGCATAAAGGTGCTGGGTGCATCAGATAAACCAAATGGCATTACAAGCCATTCATATCACCCTTCACGTGTTTTAAAATATTTTTTCCATTCATCTCCTTTACAAACACAAATCTGATGATAACCAATGCGCAAATCCAGTTTATTAAATACTTTGGACCCAACAAGCATACCAATCATATCATCCAATCTAGGAATTGGAAATCTATATGGGATAGTAATTATGTTTAAAGCTTTGCAGTTAATACACATCCTCCGTCCCTTGTCTTTCTTCTCAACCAAAAAAGTTGGACTAGCACAAGGACTCTTGCTTAGCCTAATTAAATATTTTTCCAACAAATCATCAACTTGTCCCTGTAAAATTTCATGCTCTATGAGACTCAAATGATAGTGAACATGGTTAGGAAGAGATGCTCCCGGTATAAGATCAATTTGATGTTGTAGATCACGTAAAGGTGGTAGAGCATTAGGCAATTCTTCTGGAAATAAATTTTGAAATTGCTGGAGTAAAGGTTGAATCTTGTTTGGGATATCAATCATGGGGTTAGAGTCTTCATGATAATTAAGAGTATGAGTGTGTATTTTTTTGACAATGGAAGCTACTAAAGCACTACTTCTTTGATCACTGTGTTTTTATACCATGCATTAGACTTGGAACGAATTAATAAAGGCTTCCTCTTGTTATCATGGAAAAAGGAATAAGTGTTCTCGTAACAGTTGTGAAAAGCTCGAATATCATACTGCCAGGGTATGCCTAGAAGGAGATGTGTAGCAGTCATGTTGATAACATCACACATAACTGAATATTCATATCTAGGAAACGAAAAATTCACTAGACATTGATGTGTAATATCTTGTGAAACAGATCCATTAACCCATCCAACAGAGTAAGGATTAGAATATAGATTAAACATAAGTCCCAACTTCTGTACTACATAACTAGAAACATAATTCTCCACACTACCACTGTCTATAATCAGATCACAGACTTTTCCTCCAATAAAACACTTAATCCTAAAAATGTTGTTATGTTGGGAGAAAAAAGGCCGAGTCAACAACATAGGACGAATCATCCCTAAACAATATTCAATGTAAACTTCTCCAATATCAACATTGTCATATGGATCAGTTTTCAAACCATCTTCTTCTGAATTCTCATTATCATAGGTATGCTCGGTATCAAGTCCATTATACTTGTGGGAAACGTCTAGGTTATCACCAATGAACCCATTGAATTTACAACATTCATTTGAAGTATGACCCAACTGTTGACATTTTTTACACTTATCACATCTAAATCTAGCATATGGTTTTTGAGATTTGGATTGTGGAGGAAAATGAGGTGGATTCTTATTAAGAAAATGATGATTATTAGAGGTGTTTGCTGGATGAGTAAACAAGTTCTGTGGTTGTTGTATGGGAGTAAATTCAATTGGACTGGGAAGAATGGGATAATTGATTTTTGAAAGAGGTGTTTGTGAATGATAAAATTTGGTTGTTGATATGATTGCCTAAAAGACGAGTAACCTGTATCCTCTTGATAATAAGGGCTATCGTTGTTATAATTAGAACAAGAAAATGATAGTTTGTAATTACCTTGAAAACGATTGCCTTTTCTGGTTTGTTCAGTCTTTGTAGAACAAAGGATACGACGTTCTACTTTGAGATCTTGTTGAATGGGCTCCACCATAGTATACACAGATTGCATCATGCTATGTTGAATTAACTTATTCAAACCTTCAATAAACCTAGACACGAGTTGTTCTTCAGTTTTATGTAACTGATTACATGCAACCAAATTATAAAACTCAGACACATAATCCTCAACTAATCTTATTCCTTGTTGACAAGCTTGTATTTTTACAAACAACATTTGTTTGTAATCTCTTGGGAGAAACTTATCTCTGAGGAGTTTTCTCATTCTTTCCCAAGTGCGTGCAAGGGGTCTATCGCATTTGAAACAATCTTCACATAACTTATCCCACCAAGCAGCAACACATTCCTTTAGTTTATAAGCAACAAGCTTTACTATAAAATAATCAGGTATTTCCATAAACTCAAAGAAATCCTCGACCTCATAGAACCAGTCTAACAACTCTTCAATTTTGAAACTTCCATTGAAGTTTGGAATGTAAACTCTGGAAGAGTTCCATAAGAACTTTGTCTTGTTTTGAGACGTTTATCCTCCGTCCATCTCTTTTCTTGCTCATCTTCAAGAGTATCATCATCATCACTATCAAGATTAAAAACTGAAATCTTTTTGCTAGGGTTGTTGAGAAAATTTCCATGTTGTTTTTTTTCTATTCAACTGCCGCAAAATCTCATCTAGAATATCAGTATTATGAACAAAGGAAGACTTACCCTGTTTCTTGGAATTGGTTTTTGTATGTAATGACTCTTCTTCGTCATCAGAATTAATCTCAACTTCAATTTTAAGATGTTTCTGTAGAAGCTTGGTAAGATTATCTATTTTCTTATCAAACTGTTCTGTAACATCTTTTATATTTTTTGTTAAATTTTTTCCGAGCTTCGTCAGATGATCCATAGTAACTTTTTTTCCCATGCTTAATAACGAATAACAACTTTCTGAAGAAGAAAAGAAAACTAGGGTTATGGAAGTGATTCACCGAAGAACGAGTTCTAGATGAGAATCTAGAATTGTAGTCTCTAGATACCAAATAATGTAGAACTGTAAAAAAAGAAGGAAATCAGGAGATTACAAGAGATACGAAGGGAAAAAAGAGATATAAATAAGAAGAGTAATGATAAAACATAAAAGAAAAGATTGAAGAGAATAAGGATTGTATGTAATATAATTCTTATTCTAAAACTAAAAAGAGAATAAGGATTGTATGAATATAAATAGGAAAACAAATACTAAAACTAGAACTAAGATACTTAGAATAGTTAAACTCTAAAAAGAGAAAGACTAGGAAAAGGAAATAACATAACTTCTAAACCAAGGTAGTTGTAAGTAGCAAAAAAGAAAGATAGAAAAAAGAATTATGTTAACATCAGAGATGTTTAACATCAAAATCTAAAACAAAATTCTCCTAGTTTTTCTGAAAAATGACTTCTAATTATCAAAATCAGGAAATTAATCCTAAACCCAGAGTTCGTGGTGTAAAATTTACAGTAGCCGAAGATGGAAATATTTATAGAAATTATGTTCATTTCATAGAAGATAATATTAACGGTCCATCTCAAACAGGCATCACCTTTTGGGATAACATATTTCATAAGTTTACAGAGGAAACAATGAACATTTATAGTCATGATAAGGAGAGGTTTTCATGTCGCTTCCAAAGAACCAATAAACGAGTAGCCTTATATGTTGTTCATATCATGCAAACAACTCGTGCTAAAGCGAGTAGTCAAGTCGAACTTGATCTGGTAAATTATATTAAATTTCCAGTTTTTATTTTTATTTTTCAACTTGTAATCTTTAATAATTTTTTTTGTTGTAAATTATAGGATCGAAAGTGTCTGTCGGACTGGCACCACGAAACGACCAACAATTTGAATTTGAAAGTTGTTACCATATCTTAAAAGTGTTGCTCAGATATAATTTATTGCTTGTAGAACATATGTAGCAAGTTCCTGAAAGATCACCATACTCTCCTTCTACCTCTACACCAAATTCAAGTCCCGGTCACCATTTTTTCAGTGGATAACTCAGAAAATCCTAATTTTGATCTCAATGCATCTAATAACAACAGACGAAAAAATCTAGGAAGAGCCGCTATTATCCAGAAAAGTAGACCAAGAATAAGGGTCCAAAGTTTTAACATGGCCGAGTTTATGAATGACAAATGGACAACCCATAAACAGATATCATCTGACCAAAAGTTTGTGAATAAGAAGTTGAAAAAAAAGTCGTATTTATCAAAAGCAATTTGTTAACCATTATGACAAGAATAAGATTGTTTATGCGGACACCACAACAATGAATGACGATTAAAAAATTATATGAAAAATGGAATGTAACAAGTTAGGAAGGCAGGTGGAAGAACAAAAATTGCAACCTAAAAACACAATTGATGAGGATGATGTTTCAGATGAAGAAGAAGATGATGAGGTTCAAATTCTAGTTTAATGTAATAATTAGTTAGTTTAATAGTTTAATAATTAAAATATAATAGTTAGTTAGTTTAAAAATACTTACCTGTTATTTAATGAAGTTAAAAAATTTCATTACTTGAAATACACATTACATAAAGAAAGTGGAAATAAATTAACAGTGCAAATAAATTAACAATTAAAAGGGGTATGAGCTCCTTAAGGATATGGAACAAGCTTCGTATTTGAAATTCTTTCCTTTCCATATTCGCCATTCCCTGAAAGATCTTGTTCCAATCTCATTACCGGTTTCAGCCCTAAGTCGATATCGATTGACAATCCGAACTAAAAATATAAATTCTGCAACTTGTTTCTTTACTCTTTGAAATCGTAGAAACAACGTTACTATATTACGGTTATAAGGGTTACCAGTGTTAGAAAAAAACTATATTCATGAATGCTTTTCCAATAATTCAAACTCACAAAACCATTTTGTCATCGTTCTGCACCTCTGGCCGGATAACACACTACATAGTTTCTGCAAAGAGATGAATCTTCTTCCTGAGTAAACTTAGATTAAGCCATGATTCAGGAAATTAGAGTGATATTAGATTGATATTGGAGTGAAAATACATATTAAAGTTTTGTGGGTGTTTGTGGGGAAAACGAATTAAGAGGGTAAACTTTGAAAAATGGGCAAGTGACAATTCGTTTAATCCTCAAACATTTGTACTTTTGAAGTACTTTCAAGTAGGTTCGAGAGATCAAGATCGAACAGGACGAGCCTAAACCAAGAAATGGGCGTTCACGTCCTGCTTCAATCATAAAGGTTGAGTAGATTGGTAGGTCTCAGGGGAGGGAAGAAAAGAAGGTTGAGAAATCTCAATATGAAGAACAATTACATTGTGTAAAGAAGAATGGATTATCTCTAGGATGAATCGCTAATTCTGAATGTCTTAGTTTCAGTATTGAATAGATGAAACCATCTATTTATAGTTTATAAGAGACACACTAATTTGTCGTAAGGGGTGGAAGTTACAGAAGAAGTGGAAGAGTAACAATTGTGAAAATTGTAGTGGAGTCATGTCCGAAAAGTAAGGAAGAATTGTATGACCACTACTCCTCGTTCTCCAATTGTCTTGTAACTGTCCATTTTTATTAAATCAAGTCAAATGACTTGCTAAGTAAAAGGCAAGTTATATAACTCACTGAGAATCCCCATATGTGTTGTATTTGATATCTCGTAGAATGATAGTGAAATCATGGAACACTAGTGCTAGCTGATTCCCTTAGAAATGCGCTATTCTTTCAATATTAGCCTAATGCCAACACTAATCTTATATGGTTATCTAATAAGCCTTCTTGCTTAGGAAGTTTTTTACAATCTTGGCCTCAAATGTCTTCCCGACTTATGCCAAGTCACTCCTAAGATAACATTTGGTCATCAAAATTATGTCATGCTATTTCAAAATTAGTATATGACTACTAAACTTATCAGACTTGACACTAATCAGTCTGATTATCAATGTAATGTGCTAGCTCTTTAGGCGTAAAACCTAATGTGCTAGCTTTTTGAGAGCAAGGCTAATGTACTAGCTTCTAGCAAGGAAACTATATTTTTATCCGCAAGGCTAAGACGCTACTAAGGGGGCTAGGGCTTTTAGTGATAAGGTTAGGAAGCTACTTGGCCAAGGGAGCTAGCGCCAACACGCTGTTGGCTGGGACGCTTTCTAGGTTGAGACGCTTGTGCCAAGGACGCTTCCCAGGCTGGGACGCTAGTACCAATGACGTTTCCTAGGCTGATACGCTGGTTTCAAGGATGCTAGTGCCAAGGACGCTTGTGCCAAGAGCGCTTGCGCCAAGGGCGAAGTGGCCAATAAAATTTAGCACTTCTCAAGGAAGCTAGTGTTTATATGCTGAAGCTGGGGGACTCCTTGCTCGAGGAAGTTAGTGCTTTAGCACTTGGTCTAGAATGATACCATCCAATTAAGTTAGCGCTTCTTGCGCTAAGGCTGGGACGTTATCGCCAATATGTTTCTTTCCAAGAGGCTCGTGCTAGCTTGGCGCTAAATTCGAAGGCATTGCTCCTTGTTTGTGGCGCGTCCAAGAGAGATGGCGCATAATTCGTGGCTTGTCTTTGAGCAAAGTGTCAAAGTGGCATATTTTAAGCTCAAGACAGCAATTTGTGATGTGTTCTTTACGAACAAGGCGTTAAGCTATAACGTATTTTGGGGATTAAACATTAGTTATTCTAAGATTTGATAGATGTTATTAGAACATCGATGCACACCCAAGGCAAGTTCAAGGAATTCAACTGTGGAATTTATTGCGACTTGAGACTAGTTATATATGACATAAATATTGTGAATATTAAGGAGGTTGCAAGGCCAGTTTAGAATGCTTGTAGTTATTCGTAGAGAATCTGTATTCTTAATTCGCTTGCGGAATATATTATTAGAGATATAATATTTCGTTTTTTGTTATAGAGCTAGACATATGCACATATCCTTTTATACTTTTGCTGCTAGGCAGAGGATAATTTATAATTTGAGCCCTTGTCAAAAACTCACCACCTACAATGGGAGATACGATTTATCTTGGGGAAGGGTGGATATATATATGGGATGAATTGAGAGCCGTCGGATGAACTAGTTGTTGGTGGCTAAGTCTTTGACTCTCATTCAAGTGTTTATCGCTGACGTTTAGAAAAATAGTCGTTGCACCCCACGTCATCCATATTGTATGTTTCCAATTTAAATAAATACTATATAAAAATAAAAACTTGTAATAAATTACTTGAAAGTAGTCCATAAATTAAAAACTTAAACCAACAAATTATTTGAAAGCAACTTTAAAAGTGCTTAAAGCAAAATAAAATAAATATAACTTCAAGTACGCCCGTCCGATCTTTTAAAATCGACCCAAAGATTCGTAGTCAGTCTTGTCTTAATTTAGCGTAGAAATTTTGGTCTTGAATGTGATTAGTCGTTTACGAATAGTTCCTTGCAGGTACCCCTCTTGCTGGTCGAACCTATAGTGGGAGATACGATTTATCTTGGGGAAGGGTGGATATATATGGGATGAATTGAGATTCGTTGGATGAACTAGTTGTTGGTGGCTAATTCTTTGTCGCTCATTCAAGTGTTTATCGCTAACGGTTAGAAAAATAGTCGTTGCACCCACGCCATCCATATTATATGTTTCCAATTCAAATAAAGACTATAAAAATAAAAACTTCCATTCAAGTCTTTATCTCTAACGATTGTAAATCGTATCTATAGTGGAAGATACGATTTATCTTGGGGAAGGGTGGATATATATAGGGGGTGAATTGAGAGTCGTTGGATGAACTAGTTGTTGGTGGCTAAGTCTTTGTCGTTTATTCAAGTGTTTATCGCTAACAGTTAGAAAAATAGTCGCTGCACCCCACGTCATCCATATTGTTTGTTTCCAATTCAAATAAATACTATATAAAAATAAAAACTTATAATAAATTATTTTAAAGTAGTACATAAATTAAAAACTTAAATTAACAAATTATTTGAAAGTAACTTTAAAAGTGCTTAAAGCAAAATAAAGTAAATATTACTTCAAGTACGCCCGTCCGATCTTCTAAAATCGACCCAAAGATTCGTAGTCAGGTCTTGTCTTAATTTGGCGTAGAAATTTTGGTCTAGAATGTGATTAGTCATTTACAAATAGTTCATTGCAGGTACCCCTCTTGCTAGTCGAACCTCATGCCTCAAATCTTTATCAATATGGTTAGTCCAATTCTTATTACGCCGGGTTTCACGAATTACTATGTTATGCATAATTATGCATGTCATCATAGTTCAATGCATTTCACGAGCACTTAAACCACGGTGTGGTCCACAAATGACAATGACTTCTGCTCAAAATTACAAAAGCCCGGTCCACATCCTTTCTCAAAGCCATTTGCTGCTTGTTGAAATATTTCATTGAGCAACCCATTTTGCCTGCGGGGGGATGACAATAAGCTTAAACTAAGGTAGATCATTTAGGATAGACTTCATCCAAAAGATAATACCCGTGAGTGTATTGATTCCCATTGATACTGAAACTTACGTTAGAGCTAATTCCATACTTGAGATTTTCAAACATAGGCGATTTGCGCATAACATTGATGTCATTTTGTGAACCCAACAAACCAAAAAAAGTATGCCATATCCAACAATCATAAGCAGCGGAAATTTCCAAAATAATTGTTGGTATTGGGTAATGACCCTTATATTGGCCGACGCAATAAACAAGTTATCCCTATCACACCCAATGCATGAAGTCAAGACTATCTGTCATTCCTATGATTTTCCCCTTATCCTGGTTTTGCTTTAATATGTCTCTAACATCTTTCTAGGTTGGTTTTTCATAAATACATTGGACCAAAATGATTAGTCATAGTTTCACAAAACAATGAAAGATACTTGTATGAAGTTTTTTTGCCCATATGAAGATACTCATCATTAGAATCCGCTGGACGATGTAACCTAGAATCTTTAGGGACGAAGTAACCTTTTGTTCTGGACTATGACCTTTAATATTCAATGCATCAAACTGATAATTAAATTCAAGTTATACTTGACAAATTTCTTTAGTAATCTTTATCGGTAAGTGTCGGGGCATGGAGAATCGATGTTGGAAATGTTGATAAGAGAGTACACAATTGACATTGAAATAATTGTGCATCAGCTTCTGGTGGAAATCATCCTTCCTCCGAAACGCATATCTTCTTGTGAATACTTCTCTTGGCTCGACATCTCTTGGTATCTGCCTCGATGAATGTGCCAGTATCATAGTGTTGGTAATTTCTCTATCTTCATCCGACTCATCATACAGTTGTTGCAGCAACCAGACAAAAGTTTATTGTTGTGATTTAAAGCGATACATAACAATTTTAACCTCTTTATCAGAAGAATCCATCGATTTTGAAATTAAAAGTAAAATAAATTAAAAATTTATGAATTTATTTTTGAAAAAGGAAGAGAGTACGAAATTTGTGTAAAGAGTGGTATGAGTTAAATGTAATTGTTGGTGTATATATAATGATGGAAAATTTGGCCGTAGCTTGAAAGTATGGGTTAGCGACCTATTGTCTACCGAGTGGTGACTTGGTCGCCAGTGACAAACACTCAGTCGCTCGATTAAAATTACGCCGCTTACTATATTTCCCACAATGGCACAACTTGTTTTCCCTGCCACCTGACATAACAAACTAACTTATCTACCTGATGCATAAGGCTTAGCCTCGTCCTTATGAATTGAAGATGTTTATTTTTTACTCTTTATATTTAGGAAATTATAATCCTATATCAAAATTTTACATCTTAGCTATAATGTCACCTATGAAACACACATTTACCATCGGAAAGCTCTAACCTCAACCTCAAAATATGAAAGTCAAAGCCCTATTAATAAGTTCTTTTTTTCATTTTCTTTAGAACTGAAAAAGAGTACAACGTACAATGGGAGGAAATTTTATAATTTGTTCGGGAAATGTGATTTGACTTTTACAGTTACAGAGATGTCATAAGAAAAGAGTCTGTAACAAATATATAATCACTGACATACCTGCTTAAAATATCTATCTTTTGGCATCTAATTAATGTTGCAAATTGATGTTTGCAAATCTTGCATTTATTGATATGCAAGAAGAGTGCCGACTGCTGAACGCCTACTAGGAATACAAGATTCTCTCGTTCGAGAACTATTCTCTAGCCTTGTTTCTTCTAGTGCTAGAGTTTTCAAGTGAATTATGCGACATTACCCATTGTCTTCCGAATTGAAATTTGATATAGTTTTCTAAGCGAATGGAGAAGCTTGGGTCTAGGGAGAGGTTATGTAAATGTTACTTGGTAGGAGTATTGCGCTCAAGGAGAAAAGGATCATCGATACTCTATGGATTTGGTGTCATATTTGGAGCTTCAATACTCCTTTTTGCAACTATTGTCTTCTTGTTCCCAGTTATTTCTCCATCGATTATAACTCCCATGCTAAAAAATAATCTGAAAAGAATTCACACAAAATTTCCTTTTTCACGTTTACCTGGTTATACTCGTACTTATGGTGATTGCAATATTTTTGAAGGTGAATGGGTAAGGGTTAATGATCGAAAACCATATTATCCTCCTGGTTCATGCCCATTTATCGAAGTACCAAGTAATTTCGATTGTTACAAGAATGGGAAACTTGATGATGCATATCTAAAATGGCAATGGAAATGGAAGTCGCACCCAACAAATGCAGGGTGTAATAATGTTCCAAGGTATGTACAATCTAATAGTGTAGTCATATATAGCTGACTTTCATTAGTCTTAATCGACATTCGGATAATCTCATAGTTCTTACTAAATGTAGGTCTAGTTGAACAGTAAATGTGAGCGTTTAAAAAGTTCTGATTGTGTTTCCATTCTTGCAGCACTCTCAATGCAACTGATTTTCTAGAGAGGTTGAGAGGAAAAAAAGTAGCTTTTGCAGGGGATTCTCTGAACAGAAATATGTTTGAATCTTTAGCATGTATTCTTTGGAATGCCGTTCCAGATAAGAGCCAAGTTTTCTGGCTTGGAAATGTAGAAAACAACATTAGAGAACAAATGTCAGTGAAATATGAGGCAAGTTCTGTTCGGTTTAACTTGTATTGAGTTAAGTTGTAAGTTCGACTTTCTAATTACACATCTTATTCTTATTAGGACTACAACTGTACCATAGGATTCGTGTGGTCTCCATTTCTAGTTTATGAAACACAACCCCAGAATCGACGAATGCAGGAAAGTATACTAAAACAGGTACCGGAGACGATGAGATTAGACATGATTGACCCACGTGCATCCATATTCTATCGTGATGCTGATATTGTAATATTTGATTCATGGCATTGGTGGGTTAGAAATAAAGTTCATAATAGGTGAGTGAAGCAACGAAAGAAAGAATAGAGAACATCTTTTCTTCTTCCTTTTAAATGGTAAAACTCGTATATATGTGCCTTGTAAAAGTAGTGACATCAAAATTGCAGGACAAACTATTTTCAAGAAGGTGATTATTTGTACCCGACAATGGGAATTAGGAACGCATATAAGAAAGCTCTCACTACTTGGAGGCGATGGGTTGACGAGAATATCAACTCTAACAAAACTCAAGTTGTTTTTAGAGGCCATTCAGTTAGTCATTTTCGGTAAGTTATGCTTAGGGATTCAATAATCGCGCATTTTTAACAAACTAATTTCAATTTGTACTGTTCTTTATTGTTCTAATAGTGTACCCGTACTCAACTCGTATCCTTCTTGTGCAGTAGAGGTGGAAAATGCAACAGAGAAACGGTACCGATCATGAGCAACGAAACATATAGAGAGAAAAATCCTCCACGGGTGAAAATACTAGAAGAAACATTACTACGTATGAAAACTCCTGTTATATATCTGAATGTTACTAAACAAACTTATTATCGAGCAGACGGACATCCTGCGCTGTATACAAGGTTTTATAATGGAAGCATTGCTAAAGATGCGATGAAACAGGATTGCGGTCATTGGTGCTTACCTGGTGTACCGGATACATGGAATGAATTGTTGTATGTTTCTCTCTTGAAGGCTGGCAAAGGATCTTTTGCCCGATGAAAGTGTATTGCCTATTACATAGTCTGTAAAATAACATTGAACGCAGTACGTCACATTTTAGTTGAACCAAAACGTCATTGGCAAACAAGATGATTATCCGGTAGAAACCATCATGATCTTTTTCTCATAGCTAATTCATAATCAGTCTTATCTATGTCTGGCTCGGATGGAATTTGGCGTGTCTGACAATTTATATAATTTTCTACTGATTAAACATTTTTGGATTAATGATTCTATTCGTCCCACCAGTCAATCCCATAGTTAAACCCACAACTGATATGATTTTTTTTTTTTAAAGGTTTTATGGTTTTTCGTTTTTACGTAATAGAAAAAAGAGAATCATAGGAGGAGAAAGGAAGAAATTGGTATCGTCAAAGCGATGATCATGGCTGGTCTAAGTTCACACTATCTCTCTTTTCAATCACTATTATTAATAATACTACTACTAGTACTACAGGTGCTTATGATTTGGGTGAGTTATATTAAGATCTGTTAATGTATTTTGATGGTCATGATCATCAGAATCAGTATCAAGGCTGCACAACGGGCGGGCGGATCGGTTTTCGGGTAAAACCAACTACCAACCCATCCACAGGCGGGTTTTGATAATTAAAATCGTATACCAACCCGTCCACAGACGGATCGGGTCGGTTTTAACCCGCGACGAGTTGGGCGGGTTCGGTTTTTTAACGGGTTAACCCGTGCAGACAACAAAAAACACTAAAACAGCCACAAAAAACAGAAAAAAAACATGAAAAAAGCAAGAAAAAAAAGAGTATTATAAAATTAAGACAACAACAACAAAAACAAACAATATTACCATGAGTAACTCTCATACAATGAAGTTCAAACTGACATTAATAAAACACATACAAAGTTACTTAAAATCGAATTCAAAACAGATAGGATCAAAGTTCAAAGCTGCACTCTTGGATATGTATGATTGAGTCACTTAAATCCCCCTCCCTTTATCAATCATAGCTCAAGGATCAAAGATCTCTGTCATGGGACCCAATAACTCTGCAAGAACCAGAAATAAAAGGTATGTCAACAAATATGCAAACGATTGAAGAATAAAAAAGCAGAACATAATTTTTTTTCATACCTTCCTCAATGCTGAAGCTATCATCCGGTACATAGTCACATATAACTCTTTAACATATGTCATTTCAAATGCCATGCACTCCAAATGCACACATCATCTTAATTATAATCAGAACATGAAAAATAAAATTGCAAAATGGGTTTACAGGAACTCTTTAACATATGTCAATCATAACATGAAAAATGAAATGCAAAATGGGTGTACCAGAACTCTTTAACATATGTCATTTCGTTTATTAAGTAGTTTTAGAGACAACTTAACGACAATCTTTTGCAAAATGAAATACAACATTTAGACAAAGCACAAAGGGTACTCCATTATTATTATTCAGGGATATAATCATATAAATACATAACATGAACACAACATAATACAAACACAAACAGACAAACTAAACAACTTGGTAATAGAGACAAGTACTACTGTACTAGCATATCACTACCACAAACATCATCCTCTTCTTCCTTTCAATCAAACAACAAAAACCAAACCAAATACTACTAATTAAAAAACCCAATTAAGAATCAACAGTTACCCTCACCAATCACCATTAACCCAAATCCCATTCGAAAGTATATTAAAGTGAACTAGTGAAGTATAGTTTGATTATCTTCATTCGAAACACGAGCAAAAATGCAAAATCAACAGTAACAGAGATAGTTTGATTAAAAAAAGCAAAAATGAATCTAAGTTATTCATAAAATTTTAACTAAATCATAGAATAGATATTTAATTACTCATTAAAGATTCTCTTAACAGTAACGTCCTACCAAAGTTTCATCATTTCATCTCTTAAACAAAAATGAATAGGAAACAATAGAAGAATCATTATATGAGAAAATGAAGATAGTTTCAAACTGGGATGTTAATAATCCAACTCCAGTAAGCAGAAATGATGATCAGATTATGAGATTAAAACAAAAAGGTTGATTCATTACCTGGATTATGATGAGGATGGCCGATGGCATGGAACTAGAGGAAGGCGGAGCCGCGGAAAAGAGTTGAGAACGAAGTAGGGCTGTAACGGATGTTAGAGATTAGGTTAAGTTATTAGTTTTTATGATAAATGGATGGTCAAGATTAATCTCATCAACGGTCGAAATTAAACGGTTTAAACAGGCGGGGTCGGGCGGGTTCTACACTAAACCCGTAAACTGACCCGTGGTGACCGGGTTTTGAGTCTTGAAAACCGTATACCAACCCGTAGCGGAAGGGTTCAGTTTTAAAACCCACGGTTTTAACGGGTTCGGGCGGGTGCGATTTTTCGGGTCGGTTCCTGTGCATCCCTAGTATCAACCATCATCAGCTCAAGAACAAAGACGTGATTTTCTCTTTAATATGATCTACTTGATTTTGCTTACATATATGGGTTTGTACCTTTTTTTTCCTATCTAGTTCATCATTGTTGGAATTATTGAAATGATTGTAAACTGTAACTTGGTATACTATTGATAACTCAGAGGTTACAGGACTTTTCTTGTTCCAACTCTTAGGTTGGTAACATACTCTTATAGTTGGCAACATATACTATTACCATACTTAACTAGATTACATTGACTCTATATTATTATGAATATTATTCTCCTTGATTCCTGCATTTATTCTTGTATACAGGATTTCCTTCTGATAAGGAATTACTTTCAACACTCCCGCTTAATTCCTTACGGTAACTTTCATCAAGTCTCTGAAATACTGATGTTTATCTTTTGGAAGTGATTTGGTGAAGATGTCTGTCACTTGGTCATTCGTGCTACAGTACTTCACCTCGATCTTTCCTTTCTCCACGACATCCCTAATGAAGTGATGTTTGATTGCAATGTTCCTTGTACGGATGTGATGAACTGGGTTCTTTGTCATGGCAATAGCTGACTTGTTATCACACATTATTGGAATAACTTATACCTGTTTTTCTCCAACATCCTTTAGTATACGTTTTAACCATATTGCCCGTGACGTTGCTAGTGCAGCTGAAACATATTCCTCCTCGGAAGATGATTGTGTCACTGTTTCTTGCTTCTTTGATGACCACACAACTACACCTGAACCAATAGTAAATGCATAGCCCGAAGTGCTTTTCTTGTCATCAACACATCCAGCCCAATCAATATCACAGAAACCAAGAAGCTTTACCCCTTCTACTCCTGTATTCTTTTCATACCAAATACCAAGATCAAGCGTACCTTTGATGTATCTCAGAACTCTTTTTGCAACTCCGAAGTGAATTTGACTCGGTTGTGCATGAACCTTGACAACAGACTTGTTGCACACATTATGTTCGGTCTTGTAGCTGTCAAGTAAAGTAAGCTTCCTACCAGGCTTCTATAGAGAGACGCATCCACTTCCTTGCTTCCATCTTCTTTGCTCAGCTTTTCTTTTACCAGTAGAGGAGTGCATACTGGATTGTAATCTTGCATTCAGAATTTTTCAAGAAGAGATTTTGCATACTTCTTTTGGAAAATAAGTACCCCCCCTTATTCTTGATAAACTTCAATTCCTAAGAAGTGATGCAGTAACCCTAGGTCACTCATCTCATAACGTTTCTTCATCTCAGTCTTGAATTCTGAGATCATTGCTTCATCATTTCATGTGATCACCATGTCATCCATATAAAGAGAGATAATAAGAATTCCTGACGTACCTTGTTTCTTGACATACAGGGTCGGCTCATTCTTACTTCTTTCGAACCCTTTGTTTTTGAACTAACCGTCAATCTCACTGTACCTGGTACCCGGTACTTGTTTGAGCCCGTATAGTGCTTTCTTCAACCTGTACACTCTATTTTCTTCTTCGGGTATCACAAATCCTTGAGGCCGTTCCACATACACTTCTTCTTTTAGTGTTCCATTCAGAAACGCTGATTTCATATCAAGTGGATGCAACAACCAGCCCTTTTGTGCTGTCATGGCTATGAGAACACGAATTGTGTCATACCTTGCTACAGGAGAGAAGCTTTCTTCGAAGTCGATTCCTGGTTGTTTTGAATAACCCTTAGCAACCAGCCTTGCTTTCTTCTTGAGAACAGACCCATCTGGATTGAGCTTTGCTTTGTATATCCACTCCACCCCAATGACGTCCTTCTCTTTTGGTTTCTCAACGAGCTCCCATGTCTTGTTCTTGTCAATTACTTTGATTTCTTCCTCCATTGCTCTCTTCCAATCTTCCTCCTTGAATGCTTCTTCGTAGGTTCTCGGCTCAATAACACAGAAATTGCACTGCGCATACACATCAACATGACTTCTCATTCTCTGTGGAGTTGAGTCCGGTGAAGAGGACTGTGAGGTTGATGCTGAGTTCGGTTGTGGGATATTTATCGGAGACCTCGGTTTTTCATGAGCATTGTCTTATTCTTCTTTTTTCGTCCGACGATTCATCACAGGATACAGGGATACTTGGCCTCTCCTCGGTCAGAACTCGAGTTTGCTTCTGCCAATCCCAAGTTGATTTTCATCAAATATTACATCACGGCTGATCACTAGCTCCCTCTTCTTTAAGATGTAGAGTCTGTAACCTTTTGATTTCGAACTGTAGCCCATGAATATGCACTTTTCACTTGTTTGGTCGAGTTTTCTTATGAGTTGCTTCGGAACGTGAGCATAAAAGATGCACCCGAATACCCTTAGATGGTTTACAGACGGCTTCTTTGCACTCCACGCTTCAACTGGAGTCTTGTCTTGGACTGCTTTTGTTGGAAAACGGTTCAACAAATAGATTGTTGTGGCTATAGATTCTGCCCAGAACAGCATGGGCAAACCTTTCTCATGAAGCATCGACTTTGACATCTCTTCCACGGTTCTATTTTTTCTTTCTGCTACTCCATTCTGCTGCGGGGTGTAACCTACAGTTAATTGTCTGTCCAAGACAATATCTTCACAGAACTTGTTGAACTCGTTGGAGTTATATTCGCCACCTCGGTCACTTCGCAACACTTTGATTAAGTGCCCGCTTTGTCTTTCAACGTACTGCTGAAATTTCTTAAAAATAGAGAACACATCCGACTTCTGTCACATAAAATACACCCATGTCATTCTTGAATAGTCATCAATGAATGTAAGAAAATACCTTTTGCCACCCTGAGATAGTGATAGCATTGGACCACAGACATCGGCGTGAACTAGCTCCAACGGTGCTTTGGATCGCCATGCCTTCTCTTTCGGGAATGCATCTCTATGATGTTTTTCGAATGCGCATCCTTCATAAACTTCCTTCAGCTCTTGAATTGTTGGAAGTCCATACACCATGCTCTTTTGCTGAAGGTTCTTTAGACTTTGAAAATTCAAGTGTCTAAGCATTCTATGCCATAGCCAAGAGTCAGCAACCACTTCGGCTTTAAGAGCAACATTGTTGTAAGAGAAAATAAGAGGGAAACTCCTGTTTTCTTCCATCTTGACCTTTGCTACTTCACGCTTTCTTTGATCAAGAATCTTACAAGCGAGGTCCTCAAAGTGGACAGCGTATCCACGTTCTAACAATTGTCCAACACTCAACAAATTTTGTGCTAAGTCAGGTACAAGCAGCACATCTTGAATATCTTTCCTTCTCTTCTTCGTTTGTATGGAAATTGTTCCCTTTCCTTCTGCACCAACTGAGACACCATTTCCCATCTTCACCTTGGAATTGCAGGATGAATCAATCTCTTTGAAGATGCCTTTGTTGTTGGTCATATGATTGCTACATCCACTATCAATGAACCAGACTTCGTTCTTCTGTTCTTTGGCTACTTGACATGCGTAAAACATGTACTCATTGCCTTCTTTCTCTTCTACAAAATTTGCTTGCTGATTTTCTTCTAAGTTACAGTCTTTTCGGAGATGATTAAAACTCTTGCACTTGTAACATTTTGGTTTATCTTTAAACCAACAATTTCTCTCATCATGCCCGTTTTTCTGACAGATTCCAAACCTTGACGATGTGGAAACTTCGGTGTTTCTTCTGAAAAAATAGCATGTAGCTCTTCCAAGACCTCGTGCATAGTGACCTCTTCCTCTTGTTGTTCCTCTACCACGAAAGGATTTTTGAGTTGATTTCCTCTCGTTATTTCTTGAGACAACATTGAGCTTAGATTGAAAGGCACTCTCAATGGTTTTTTCTGTGCGCAAATTATGTCTCTGCTCAAATGCTTTAATAGAACCCATCAGTTCTTCGACAACCAAAGTTTCAAGATCTTTGGTCTGTTCTATGATGGCAACAATTGAATCATATCTTTCTGGCAAGCTGATGAGAATTTTCTCAACAATCCTTTGATTGGTTATTGTTTCTCCATACGTCTTCATCTGATTTATTACGTCCATGACTCGGGTGAAATAATCTTTTAAGAGATCGGAATCCTTCATCTTCAAGTTCTCGAACTCCGGTCGTAAAGATTGAAGCTTTATGGTTTTGACTTGGGAACTTCCTCTATATTCCTTTTCAAGAATATCCCACGCCTCCTTTGATCTTGTAGCATTAATGAATCTTGGGAAAATAATTTTCGTGACTCCTTCTTGAATTAAGAGAAGAGCTTTAACATCTTTCTTGATGTTCGCCTTTAATTCCTTGGCTTCACCATTTGATAGGGTTTCCTTGTCTTCCGGTTCTTCAAAACCGTCCTCTACATGCTCCAAGAGATCTTGTGAGATGAACAATGTTCTCATTCTCGCACACTATAAATCGTAATTTTCTCCATCGAATTCTAGTACATAACTTTTCTTGTCGTCTTTGCCCATTCTTCCCTAGGTTCTGATACCAATCTGTTGGAATTATTGAAATGATTGTAAACTGTAAATTGGTATATTATTGATAACTCAGAGGTTACAGAACTTTTCTTGTTCCAACTCTTAGGTTGGTAACATACTCTTATAGTTGGCAACATATACTATTACCATACTTAACTAGATTACATTGACTCTATATTATTATGAATATTATTCTCCTTGATTCCTGCCTTTATTCTTGTATACAGGATTTCCTTCTGATAAGAAATTACTTTCAACAATCATAGGGCTTGATCATAATTAATTAACCTAAACTTGTTTATTACTTTTTCTAGTGAAGAGATTCTTGGTTTGAATTTCACTTGAACGGTTTATTTAGGAGGTCAGGAGTCATGAAAAAAAGCGTGGATAAGAGAAGATCATAATTTCTTATTTTCGCTCGAACAATTTTATGAACCCGATATGATTCTCTCTGGAAAAACAGAAATTAATTACACTTCAAAAATAAGCAAAAAAACAAGTGATTTACTGATGTGCCCTCAATTTAGCGTACACTTTACATTTGTGTCCCGTGTTTTTCCAAAATTATAAGTATGTCCCGATACAAACTTTTCCACCCCGTTTTTTTAACAAACGGCTAACAGTCAAAAAAAATAAAAATAAAAAGTCAAAAAAAATGACACCTATCAAACAATTTTTTTAACCGGATGACTGATCTACCCTTTTCCAACCACAATTTAACTCTGGTTAGTATTTCACATATACAAATCATATGTAAGGCAAAAATTTACGTCCATGATTCTTCCCATCCAAATAGCTTCCTACCCCACCATGATTTTATCTTCCTCAACTGACATATTCCCCGGTAACAACCATTTTAAGCAAAAATAATTACTTATCTCCTTCTCCACAGTCACTGTGAACAATTTTTCTTCGAATTTCAAACCAACTTCATGGGTGGAGGTTCAGCATCATCTTCGAGTAGCAACAAGGTTTAAAATCTCGGCTGCCCCTTAGGACACCTCCAATAACATGTAATCGAGCACCAATGAAGACCTGCAATTACTCTTCAATTATCCTAGTATGGGAATGTCAATGCAGGACGAAATTGATCTTTGATTACAACCAATGAGGAAATACTAGGAATTCAGAAACCTAATTTGCATACTAATTCCCTAATATGTTAGATTGACCAAAGAGAAAGAAACAAATGTAGGGAAATATACTTAGTAACACACAGAAGTTGTTATACATCCAAGAAAATCAAGTATGAATCCTTAAGGCCAACATCATGTCTACTTGAACTATGAGCAGCAACAATATCTACATGAAATGTCAATGCAGAAGCAAGTTATTACAAAGTGGACTCATCATCATTGATGCTAACAGTAACAAATGGTAAGAGGTTTATGATATGCCAAGTACCAGAACTAGAGAACCTACTCCGAGTGGTTCAGTTCGGCATGTGTTTTGATGTACAAGCCTGTCGATCCAAGTGAAATCGAATGCACGTTATTCCTGTCGAGAAACCAACCATTAGATTAGTAGGTGCTCATTGATCAAAAACCTACACAACAAGAATATAGCCTACCAAATATGTAACCAATATGATGGATTCCCATGGGCAACTGATGCCTTAGCTGTTGCTGCCAAAAATCAAGTAAAACACTTCATCCAGAAATTATACGAAATACTTAAGGATCTTTCTGATTTGCAGATATAAGCAAAACCAAAAGGCAGATGTAAACAAAACCAAATGCAAATGTAAACTGACCAAAGTTTTTAAGTACTTCAAATATATTAATAATAAAAGATAACTCTTCATCCATATTAGAGTTGTAGCTAAGACAGTCAAACTAAAAGCTAAAGTTGAAGTAAAAGAGAAGAAGTCCGGTGTAAGACAGGTCCCTTACTGATGCACCGGATAATAGCGAACAGAAATAAAAGAGAGGCTTTTTAGTATTCATAGGAACACTGATTATGAACGATGATTAATATCTAGACTTCGGTTTCCCAAATATAGATACAAATCGATTAAATTTGAGCAAAGTTTAATAAAAAAAATTTATTAATCGAATTCAACTGTCTAAAACAATATACTGAAGACTTATATAGACTTGGGGAAAAACCCTAACTTGCTAGCCAAGAAAGGATGGAAAAAAAAACCTAAATCGACTCAACTCGAAATTTGTTATTTTTGGCAAATTTGAGGTTTTCCTAAATATTAAAGTACATTAAAAGAGAAACTTTATGCCACAAACGGCGACCCAAACGGACTTAACGAAGAAGTTATTAATAAAACAAAAACTTTCCTAAAATAGTAAAAACGCATATTTGGAACTCTAAACGATGGAATTTGGCTAAATTCTAAAGACCAAGGCAATCACAGATTACTTTGTCTTGTTCTTTGGCCCGTTTTCCATCAAAATGGACCTCTGTTGAACTAAATTATGACACTCGGGTCTTTAGCCTCCAAATAGACTATAGCTTACTCATCTACATCACTTACACAATCAGTTAATCACCTACTAATCCCCTCAATTGCCACTGCATACATGTACATGTTTTGTCCACAAGATTCACAGTGAAAATTGACTTGTGTATACTAGTGACCAAATAAAGTTTACCAACTTGTGCTCCTTCCACCTTAAATGAACCAGTATTCTTCAACATCTTTTTCAACAATTTCTTTGCAGCTGGTACTAGGTCTCATTCTTCCCATGTAGAAGCCTCATTTCTTCTCTTAAAATATAATCCCATAACTAGTTTCCCATACATCAAACCTATCTTGCATACAGGCTTGACTCTCAACTTACTTATCATGTTATTAAAACTCTCACTAAAATTGTTGTTCATATGTTCACACCTAGCCTGTTCATCATAAAATGACCTAGCCCAAGTACTAGGATGTTCTTGCATGATATATTCAACTGCAGCATTACTTGTTTCCAGCATGTTGTTCATATGTACCTTGAAATAAACGAACGAACACAGATAATTCAAGTACACACAAGTTCATAAATGAGCACAAGTACATAAATCAGTTCACTATCTTAACTTATTGTTATCAGTTAACATAACACCCAACACATATCAATCAGTTCACTATCTCATATGTTCACAAAACATTTCAAGATGGAAATTTAAGCTATAACTAGCTTTTACAATTCATATTTCAAGCAATTGCCATAGTATCTTCTCACCCTGATTATAAGTAAATTTAAACGAAACTTAGTACATCATGTTCAATGAAATATCAATTACATATCTTCAAGGTTTACAGTTTACAAGAGATAATTCACAAAGTAAACAACACAAGAGATAAATACCTTGAAATGCTTGACTTTATAGGCCTTCACAGAATTCCAGAGATGTTCCTTAAGTTTAGAACCCTTGAAGTGGGTCTTAAAGTTTTTAAAAAGGTGCCTGCCACATAAACGAAGAAAGCCGATAAGTAACAATACCTAAAACAAAAAACAGGCCTTAAAATAGAAATAACACACATGAACACAAAGGAAACAAGAAGAAAACAATACCTTAAACAGAATCGATGAGGAGACCTTGGAAACACCTTCTTCACAGCTTCAACTAAGCCCTTTTGCCTATCACTAATGAAGTTCAGGTTCAAATGATGGCCTGCTACCTTGGGCTTCAAATTCTTCAAGAACAAGTACCAATTTTCATAACACTCGTTTCTGCAAATGAAAATTCCCAAAGGAACCAGCTCATTCTGCCCATCCAATGCAGTTGCACCTAGGAGAGCACCATCACATTTCCCTTTAAGATGGCATGCATCTAACCCTATAACTGGTCTACATCCATCTTTAAAACCTTGGAGTGGTGCAGCAAAGGATATCATAACAGACTCAAACTTCCTATCATTCCTCCCATATGTGTAATTAGTGATTGATCCTGGGTTTGTCCTTCATACCATTTCACATAGACTAGGCACAAGCTTATAGCTATCATCATAACTACCATGTAATTGCTCTCCATGCAGTATGGTAAGGCAAAAGGGTGTTGTGACTTACCCCAAATTCATCAACAATTTCAGTTGATTTGGGTATGACATCTCCACCGGCCAACTTACGCATAAGATGAGCAGCTACAAATGCTGGATTAGCTTAGTTATTCCTTCCCAAAGGATCACCCTGGAAGTAGTGGGTGAGATTCAAGCCTCTGATAGTAAAAGTGTGCTCCTCTTTTTCCTTCTTAGCATACACGTATAACTGGAAGATAGCTGTCTCACTCTCAGCACAAATAGCTCTGACTCTTTCAGGACAACTTTTCTTCACCTTATATTCAAATCCATGTACCACTGATAGGCCCTAAGATGACTACAGAATCCAGCTTTATCAGGGAACTCAAGATCCACTTCCAAATGACCAGGGTTCAACACATTTGCAACCTCCTCGACTTCAGGAAATAAGGGTTCAGCTTCACCTTCATCAACATCATACACGTCTTCACCTTCATCAACATCATACACCTCTTGAAAATCCATGTACCACCGCCTATTGATGATGTCAAGCCCAGTAGTCATGTCACGCCCATTAGTCTCTTCCTTCTCTATAGGACGATCAGGCCCAATCAAATCTACAAGCTCTGGGTAGTCAAAGTATAGAAAAATCTTTAGGGACTGGTACACAGTCATTTTCATTGCCACCTGCATATCAAGTAACTAGTTAAGTAAAGTAAGTAACTAACATATATGAACAAACTTGAAATAATAATGCAAACACATTAACTTCACCGTCAGATTCACTTGCAGATACTAGAAGATCACCATAATAGTCCTCATCCTCATATTGTCCACCTACAAAACAAGGGTTCATGGTTAAATGTTTGTGATGTTGGACGCAATAATTAAAATGAAGAAATTTTAAATAAACAAAAGTTATTGATATTTAGTTCTTTTGTATTGGAAGTGATCAATTTGATGAAACAGATAAGCTCCCCAGATCTCCGCAACAACAACATGACAAAACTTTGGAAAACAGAGTGAGTCACGTGTTCAACACGCTGTCCTTAAGACATTAGCGTCCGGCTACACTCAAGAGTGTTGATATAGCCTCCACAGGGCGGATGCCTCCAGGATAAAACACCCTACTACACCTACTATTAGCACTCGTAGTAGATGCTCAACTTGAGCTTGGCAACTCCGAAAAAACCCTCAAGGAAAATCGCGAAAGCTTAAGAAAAACAATAGAAAAATATTTTTCTTTTGGTCTCTCCAAAAATATGGAAACCCTTTTTCCTTTGATTGATCCATTAGGTTGAGAAAGAGCTTGTTTATATAATAACCTAGTACTACTTAAGAAGAGTGATGTCCCCGATGTGAGACTAATAATTTTATATAATCTCTTAAAACAGCTTAAGATTGGAAACTCTCCAATGTGGGACTAATGAGTTTTTCATTCATAAA
The DNA here is from genome assembly GCA_023531435.1 of Papaver californicum. Classification (NCBI taxonomy): domain Eukaryota; kingdom Viridiplantae; phylum Streptophyta; class Magnoliopsida; order Ranunculales; family Papaveraceae; genus Papaver; species Papaver californicum. Next base: position 12,877,753 of record JAJJMC010029784.1, read on the forward strand.
AGAAAATAAGAATCTATTTATTTTCTTAAAACCTTAAAATCATATTTTATATATATTGTTTTCCAACAATCCCCCACATGAATGAAAAACCTAAGTAAAACATGAAAAAACATAAATAGATCTTGGTAAATCATTACCCCAATTCCACGACCCAATCGAACTGACTGAACAATCAGCCAAACCGTGTGTATTGAAATCATACTAGCCATTCCAACGTCCTCTCCCTCACACAAAAGTGTGTTGACCCCAGGGTCATACTATTGATTGCATAAATCATAATAGTACAAAGAGCTTTCATCTTTAGTCTCCCATAGTGGGACTAAAGGTTCCGTTCACAAAAGTGAAAATGAGCCAGTGATCCCTTAGTGACCCTTAGGTCCTAAGTATCAGTAATACCAAGACCATAAAAAACAACATAAAACTCATTTTCTCAAAATGAATTAAATCTCGATAAAAAAAAAACGAAAATTACATAAAACGTAGGAACTACCATTTTAGGCAGAGGTGTCCATGAGGTCTTGAACCTTTGCTTAGTGAGAGATTACCGGAACTACTTGCTAGAGACAGCGAACGTGATGTCTTGAACTGCTAGCGTTTGGTGTAATTCGCGATAACCACCACACAAGATATCTCCAAGGTTGTTGCCAAGCTCGTGCCGTTGTGTTCATTTTGTCCCTGAGCAAATATCCCGTTTCTCAGAATGCTCTAGAGAATCAGCTCATATTCTCATAGGAAGCGGCCCACTTCCTCATTCAGATAGGTGAGTTTTTATCAAGAGTGTTACTGCTACACCCCACTTCAATCTTAAATTGAAACTATAGAACTCATTAAGACTTCTTAAAATTCATCCTTCACATGCAGTCACACTATCACAACAATGCACCATAGGGAGGGACAAAGAAAGTAATTCTCTTGATAATACATACCTTTAATTACCACAAATTAGTTGTCTCATTGAACCTTGATCTTGGGATCTTCAGTCACTAAGGTTGAGTGTCCTTCATGGCAATTTTATTTCTTGAGATTAAGTCTCATCCCCCTCGATGCAATAACAAACTATCTCTCTAGATTATCCTTCCGTCAAAGATCCACTGATTTTTCTCTTGACTTCACTAAGTCTACATAAATCACCTCATTAGAGAGTAGTTGTCTTACCGAATTAGCCTTCTCTGAGTTTGTCTAGACTTTTCCATTGCTCATTTACTTTAGACTCACATAGTCAATTGAGCTTCAGCAGTGGTGGCCACATGCTTCAGTCACAGAGGAATACCCAACAAAAGGTTTTTAGCAATTCACCTTCCTCTTATGCTTTCATTTAAGCAAACGAACTCTGATTTCATCTCAGTCGAGTTCTTCATGTCTGTTGGAGGACTTCCAACTAATTATACATCTTAAGAAAGTACACACATAGGCTAAGATTCTCCAAAGCCTGAAATCACAATATCTCTTAAGGTCAGTGTAATATGTATCATGCACATACAAAATTTAAAATGTACCTCAGGTACTTCAAATTTCTCATCAGATTATCCCATTAATTCTTCTGGGATCACAAGTATATTTGTACACCTAATTCACTGCACATTTACAACACACATTAAGCGCATCGAGTTTGACAAAGACCATTCCCGTCAGAATTTCTTCTGGTTCCAATGAACTTTTGGATCATGCTTGTCTACAACAACTTAGTCTTTCAATCAAATCACAAACATCACATGTTTTCTAGTGGTTGTAAAGCATATAAAGGAATATACAAAATACATGTACTACTTACTAGTACGGTCATTACATCTTCCTCCAAAGATTGGTGCAATATATATCACATATTTGAAATTAAATATGTACCTCAAGCATCCCAATTTTCTGGTCCTGTGATCAGAGCAAACCTGTAATTATCCAGGATAAGATGGAAAACATGCACACCTATTTTATAATACACATTTGACAGAAACTATATCATCAAAATTTGATTTTGGTTCTTTCTGATCCTTTAGACCACTTCAAAAACATATTAGTTTCTTGTCAAGTTTTAAACAAAAAAAATTGTTAGTGGTTGTAAAACACGTAACAAAGGCATGCTAAACATATGCACCTTCAATTGATTTAGTTTAAATACACTATAAAATTCATTAGTGTACATCACTAGTATTCATCATCATCACATAATAATATTTATAGGTCATTGACTTACATCTTGGTTTAGGTCAAGTATATGTAGGTGTAATCAGTTTGTACCCCTAGCGCTAACCAAACCCTTAAGGTTTGTTCACCTTTGACTAATCATTTATGTATAATGTCTCAACATCCATCTAATGTATCATACTGACAATAGTGTCAAACAATGCCTGAAGTAGTAATTTTAGATTCATGTGAGTATGTGCCAAAAGATCACTACTTTATCCTCTAACAACAATTTCACAAAATCAAGTATTTGTCTGACTTATTCAATCTCGTGTGAGAACCCCACCTCAGAAAACTATTGTCGAGAACTCAACATCCTCAACAATAAAATTTACTTTAGTTAAATGTTGTTATCTTCAAAACTTTCAAATTATCATACTACAGTTTTGGTGATCATATGCAATGATTTGCTAAAGAAGTCGACTCTTCATTCTCACCTTAGACCCCCACAATTGAGGTCTACAGGGTAGGCCACATATAAGTCCAGGGTGTTCTATGAATCTACTTGAGAAATCAAACAAACACTTGTTTCCATCTTATACCCCACAGACATAAGGCCCCCCACAATTATCAGGATTTCTCAACATAAGAAACTACAATTATGTTTCCTTTAGGTTGCATCTAACTAAGACACACCATATTATGGTACTCTACACCAACATTATGATTTAACATGCTCATGTATTCATTCTCAATTCATTGACGATTTTCCTTTTTATCTACTGTTGTCTTGTTCTATTAAGCTAACACTCAAAGCATAACAAGACCATATTTCCAAGTATAACATTTCATAGTAACTTAGGTAGATAGCATTTGGCACTAGTTTTAATTCGCAATGCACATATTGAGAATGATATCATAATCTGATTAATGTCCATACCTGATAGGCCTTGCACATCATTTACCTATTTCTTCAACTATTTTATAGTTGAACTGTTCATGAAAATGCTTTTAATCTTTTCCATTCCTGGTAGAAGACAAAACATGCCTTTTCTGGAGCACACGTTCCAGCACTTCTGGCATTTACCAACCAATTTTTGTTATCATCTCCACTGAAAAGTAAAATTACTTAACACAGTAAGAATGTCAATTGTTCCATTCAAATTTGAATATACAATTCTCTATTCCGAGGAGATAAGCACACAACTAAAAGAAATATAAGTTATCAGAGATTAACACTAAATTTATCATTCAACTTATGATGATAAAACTTCTGACCAACTAGGATTCAAAAAATTGGTTGATACTTTCATTCGTCATAGGTAATATAAAATTATCAAGATATTATAAGTGATCATCTTATCAAAATATTTATTGCGAACACATAGTTATCAAGTTACTTAAGTCACTCTTCACATTAGACTATCACTATCATAAGTAAGTAACAAAACTTGGTAATAAAAATCCTAAACAATTTTTATGTACATACGTATCAATTCAAGCACATTTGATCGCTTAACCTTCTTGTTGCACTAGTTACTAAAAGATACTTTATACCTCACTATCCATATGACTATGGTATACTAGTGTATTATGATTCTCATATTTTTAACGAAAGGTAACATATTCGAAATGATTTAGAAATCACCATAGAAATTGCTAATACACAATTATTAACCAATCATGTGATTCACACCAATTGATACTACACAAAGCACATATAATCAAAGTGATTTATAACACAATGGATAACTCATACACAACTAATTTAACATCTTATTCATTAGCAATGTGATACTAATCTAACACATATAAGAGATTATCACTTTAAGTCACAAAAATCAATTCGTTACTTGCTCTAAGTTGTTTATGATAAATATTTCAACTAAATTGAAATCTCAAGTCTATCGTGGATAAAAGCACTCACTAGTACCGGTTTTTCATGTTATATCCAAGGTGAAAAGTACCACTATAAATGGTTGCAAGATCTCATACTAATCTAGAGCTTAGATACAATTATTGATATTCTAGACAAACATACGCAACGTTTTTACAAACACCATATCTCACAAACCACAATTCAAAATCAGAAAATAAAAAATGAGTTTTGAAGATAACATCTAGATCTACAAACTTCGTTCGAATAAAAATTTCAAAAAACACATGGTTACTCCAGAAAAACTAATTTAGTCAACAATATTTTTCTGCCCGTCAGAATTTTTCAAGAACGTTTCTCAGTTTTGTAAAATACCTAAAAAATACTTTTACAACTCCAAAAATTCTGAAATTTAGTGTGGTAACTATAAGGATGTATACTATATTCGACTAAAAGGATTTGTCGAAATTCCTTCTAAGTTAAGAGATATACTCGAAACACTAAAGCTGACCAAAAAACTCAATTTTGTTTTTCACTTCACGATTAATATCCTTTGTTTTCCAATATAATATCAGCGTCAACGATTCACAAACCGAGCATTCATTTTTGATTACTACTAAAGGTAATGTCTTAAGATTATTGGGCGCAATAATCAAAATGAAGAAATTTCAAATAAACAAAAGTTATTGATACTTAGTTCTTTTGTATTGGGGGTATTTGATAGACACATTTTAGTGTCTAGATTGCACCTTAG
>JAJJMC010029784.1:12882510-12929275 GCA_023531435.1 Papaver californicum
AATCATCCAGATGCTTCCATTATTCTTAGGAAAAGAGAACGAGAATCTATTTATTTTCTTAAAAACCTTAAAATTTATATTTTATATATATATTCGTTTCTAACATGTGATAGATAAGTTAAATATATAACTAGGGTAAAGAAGAGTAATGCAACATTACCTCCATCCTCAGTGTTGTCGTTTCCGTCTAAGAGCAACTGCAGTGGGCGAGGGGACCAAAGAGTAAAGATTAAATTTACTCTTCCCTCGCCCAATTTCAACCGCAACGGGCGACTATATTTGGTTTTGAGGCGAGTAAATGTACAGTACCAGAGGAGTTTTTCTCGCAAAATCATATATACTCGCACGCTCTCCTAAAAGGACGTTAACCCAAAATGCTTCGTTAAGAAAGCGTTTGAAAACACGGACGTTTGGTTAGATAAGCGTTTGATGAGACGCTTGGGAAGAAAAGCGTATGATGTAACGCTTGCCTAGGAGAACGCTGGTCTGCCAAACGCAAGCTAGAGGAGCGTCTCAACCAGACGTCCACTTAGGAAAACGTTGTAAATCCAAAACCTACACGGACGCTCACCTAGAAGGAAACCCTACACGGACGCTCACCTAGAAGGAAACCCTAACCCACACGAACGCTCACCTAGAATTAGTTGGACGCTCACTACCCATACTGAACTAATCAACATGGCATTTATCATCTCCTTAAGGGATTATATTTTCACCTCTAGTTTGAACTGAGTTCATGTCAACTAGGTCTGAGTGAATTAATTCTAAGGATTTAGAAAAATTTTCCTGAACATTTTTCTTATAAGACTTTTTAACATATTATGCATATTTAACATTTATGTTTACTTTCCAAATTAATTTTGGGAATGCAGCCTATACTCGCCAGTTTGTTCATTGAATAACATGACCAAGTCTGCCATGTCAAACATTCAATGGCACAAAAACATAAAAGAAATCAATTTTATTTATTTAAATGGAGGTTACATTTAATTTGTAAAAACCTTTTGTCTTATAGCTCTTTCCTACATAGTCTTTACACTGAGTTACACTATTTTTCCCAGATTCATAAAACCCTTATCATCTAATATACCATAAGATTCAAGAATTTTATAGATGTCCAGAACATGAAGAACTTCATTCAATGTGAGAGTTTGACCAAAAAATGAGCTTTAACCCAACTTTGCCTTTTTCCGCAACCTGTGCTGCGGACGAGTTACCCATATAGAGCTTTTCTCCTTCCCCTACCTTCTGATAGGAGGTGAACATATCTTTGTTTCTGCGGACATGCTTGGTAGCACCAGATTCTACCCACCAGTATCTCACATAGGTTACCAGATCGACTTCAGACATTATACAAAAAAACTTGTTCTTGTTGGTTTTTCAAACCAATTAGCATTATTTTATTTTATTTTTCTATAATTAAAATCCTTACGATTTCTATACAATATTACCTAATTATAATATGGATATGATCTATTTATAGTCAAAAAATCAACACCCACGCATGCTCCATGTAAAATCATTTTAGTGCATGATAACTACGTTTTATTATGCTTATAAAAATTGTCTTGGTTTTAGTGCATTAATCTTTAGTGTATTTTATCAACGTTTCTAACATACGGTTATTTATAATAACCGTGTTGACATTTTCAAGAAAGCATGCATACATTTCATATATTATAATTCATACTATAGTTAAGACAACATACCTGTATATTATGATTCGTCCATATTCATTTCCAGTTGCTTCATTTATCATCCGAGTCATCTCTTAAGCTGTAGCCAGTACAGCAGCAGAAGTCACAACTGGAGCCTTAGGGGAAGCAGAGGCTGGTCCAGTTTTCCCGTCTTTTGCAGCAGCTCCAGATTTAGCATCTTTATCAGCAATTTCTGGTGGAGGCTTCATGTGTGCAGGTGTAATGTGCCTGGCGGTATACTTGCTCAACTTCCCTTACCATTATTCCAGACCCCATAACAATCAAATTGGCTAGAAGCCTAGAAGCTAAATAATATAAATTAATTCAAACTTCACAAACTGGTGACTATGATCAGTTAAGTTGGTTCAGATTCAAAGCACAATTAATCTCAAGTGATTCTGTCCATAACCCTTGATGACATCTCATGAACCCACTCATGGTAGAGAACCATTATTGATTCTTCTTCTCTGTATTACGGCAAAAACGAATTGAAATATAATTTTAATCTCTTTGTACCATTTTTATTCAACCTAGTCTTCGTACACATCATTGGAAGTTACAGAATAATAATCACAGATCCAATCAAACATGGTTGAGACTGTTCGGAATAGATTAAGTAGAAACCGAAGGAGTTGCCGGAATCTCCATAGAACTCAGCCATTTCCTTGTTCAGGCAAACTCTCGAGCACTAGGTATGCAAGACTGACGGTGAAAGAGATATGTTCTCTTCTGAATTTTTTAAGAATCTTCCAATGTCTCATTCCCTGCATTTTCCGGCCAAGAATCGAGTTTCTCCTGATGTAAACTTGAATCTGAGACAAAACCATTCAATATTCAACCATCAAAACCATGGCTACAGCTTCTTTCTTCCACTCTTTTCTCTCGGCAGTAAATCCATATACCAAGTTCTTTTCCCTGTTCTCTTTTTCTTTCGTTTCTGTCGTCTTCTTCATGTTCTCCGGACACTGTTCTTTGGTAACGACAGGTTCATCTCTATTCCTAGTTTGTTCTCTAATTCAGACTCGTACCCATCTACTCTTCTATTTTCTTAGACACCCAATTCTCGTAACCCATTCTCTTCATCTCTGTTTCACCTTCTAACCAAAAACCCCTTTCTAATCTCAACTGATGTAGAAGATGTAAATGACAAGAGGACGGCTATGGAGAATTTAAGCAACCCTATCATCGCTAAGATTTATCAGTAACGTGGTTCTACATACTGGAGTTATTCAACAATAATTTTGAATTGCTGACTGGTTTTGGAAGAATATCGTCTTCATCGAAAATTGGATTCTCGTAGGGATTACTATCAACTCTAAGAAAAACTTGACCACTACCTGGTCCGTCGCTATAACTGGGATCTGATGAATCCGTTGTTGCTTTGAGAAGTCCGTATGAATCCAAAAGAAAAAACAGAAACCAAAAGAAATGAAAAATTAGGTTTTCGTTATTTTCTTTTGCTGTCTAGTACTTCACTTTTATCCATTGAGACAGAAAAATAAAATATCGAGTTAAGATTGTTGGAGAAATTCCTGTAACAATGAACAAACCAAACAGAAGCTTGAAGATAGTTAAGGGTTAGAAGAAACAACATCATACTTCAGACAAACACAAACACAAACACAGGAAGATGGAGTTGCATGTTCAACAGACTGCCCTTAACTCGATATTTGTCGGGTACACCTCTAGAAAGAGTGTTGCTATGCCCCTGTGTGGACAAATCGAATCCAGGATAAAACCACCTGATACCAACCCAGCTAGCAAAAACACGTTGGCCCGTTGCGAACTTAACATCCGAATAAGATTTATAGAAAAATAAAACTATGTGCGCAAACAAAGCGAGAAGAGGGGAAAAGTCGTCAGGATAGTAGCTGCTGCGACTTGGGTAAGTTGAAAATGAAAATTTTATTTTTATTTTATAGGCAACTTTGAGAGAAGAGAATTAAATTGTATTTATGAAAAATCTTTTTATTTAATTCCCATAAATAATAAAACGGTTTTTAATATTTATTATAGGAATTTAAAATAAAAAACCATTAAGTCTTGATAGGCACACGTTGAGCACACATCGAGCTCACGCCGGGCACTCGTCAGGCACATGCCAGCTCACACAAAAACACATGCACGCATACGCAAGCTCCGCAAGTCATCGGCCCGCGTGCTTCGGTGTGAAGCACCGCACATGTGTGAGTTTGCCCACTAGCCCATTCCCTTAGTCCATATCCAATACACAAGTTCTTTCTCTTAGGTGCAACCTTTGTGGTAATATGGATAAACTTCATCCTTGGTTTGTCCAATGTGGGACAAACCAAAGGTTTCTCATTCACATAGAAATGAAAAGTGGATTTGTTATTTCCACCCTCAATATAGGCTAGTGACCCTTTGGTCCCTTCAAGATAAATTAGGTAACAAAATAATTTTTGATAATAAATCATTTTTTAATTCTAACAAATGGTTCTAGGACTCTTCCTTATAGCGGGTTTGAAAGATAGCTTCTTTGGTGTTACATAACCCCTTATAGGAACTGAAGTTGTAACCTTAGGAACTGAAGTGTTAAACGTTACCACAGAAGTACTACCAAACTCATCCCCACTGATGATATTCAGATTAAGATTAAGAAACCCCTTTTCACAAGTCAAACCTTCATTCAAAATTTACAAAACTCTCCATCACAAACTAAACTGTTGGGCTTATCATCCCTCCACCAAACCAAGTCCACAACTTAATTCTTCTCAAGCTTCAAATCACTGTGAATTCTCTTAGTAAAACTCAACAGTCCTATTATGTCAACATCTAAGTCGTAATATATAAGTAGTTGCCCAGTATTGTTAATCTTAACCCTTATGTTCCTACAACAAGAAAACATATATAGTAAGACAACTGGAATAAGAAAATAACTAAATAATTATTGAAGGTAAACTTAAACAACAATAGTTAAATGATAGACAAGTACATGTGTCAGAACATACTAATTAAATGACAACATTGTTCACTTTGAAAAATTGTTCAAAACATGCTACCAGCAGACAAACAGGTGTAAACATGATAAACATGGAAGTAAACATACATATAACTTGTTTGATAAAACATAATATACAGTAAGCAAATCTAGTTTAATATAACATATAGGTGTAAACATTATAAACATGGAAGTCAGCTATTAATTTTCACTAAGTGAAAAAAATCACAATTACAAGGTGACATTCATCCACTTCATGTTGGAGAAAATAAACTTAAAATGTATTTTGGTCTTGGTGGGAATGGACATTAGAACCTAGAAGTCACTAAGGGACACTAGTTCATTTTTCACTATTATGAATGAAGATCCTTTAGTTCCACATTGGAGAGACTAGAGATGAGTCCTTTTTTTATTACCATAAAAAATACTAAGGAAGGCCCATAGGGTTAAAAAATTTTGTGGTTGGGGGAGGACTAAGGCAATGGGCTAGTTGGAGCAAACGTACTTTTCACACATGTGCGTGTTGCGGGCGTGGCTGAGGCTGCGGACCAACCAACACTTACGTTTTTTTAACATTAAATTTTGTTTTAATTGTGGGGGCATCTGACCCGGCGAGTATAATTCTTGTCATAATTGAAAATGAATTTTGGTCGTTTTATTACCGTTACCAAATTAAATTCCACACTTAATATTTTGATTAAATATAAAATTTATTCTCAATTAATTACTGCGGTAATTTCACTCCTTTTTTGCCTATAAAAGAAAAAAAAATCATTTTCGAAGCACTCCAGAGAAGGCTACTATCCCTAGCTCTTTTCCCTTCTTCTTGCTTTGTTTTGCGCAACTGTGTGTTTATTTCCCTTCTACCAATTGCTGTTGAGTTCATTTGAGGGTGATTTGTATTGTGTTAATTCAAATCATAACGGGCAGTTTTATCCTGGACACATCTTTGCTGTTGGGGTATAGCATCTCTCATTCTTGAGGAGTACCTGTGAACTATTGTGTTAAGGACAATTTGCTGAGAAGGTGGCTCTGTCTTACTGTGTGCATCAACATCAAAGTGTATATCATTTCAGTGATTTTCTAACGTTAACAATTTTCTCTGTTTAGTGTTATTTCCGTTGTTGCAGAATCAACAATCTTAACACAATAACTATTTCTCTGTTTCAATGGCTAAAAGTGATGTTGACAGACCACAAAAATTCAGTGGCAAAGACTTCAAAAGATGGCAATCCAAGATGTTATTCTTTCTGAGTTTTCACATGTTGGATGAATTAGAAAGTTGGGGCAGACAGAACTATATAGCTAAAAATCACATTCTTAACTGTCTAGAAGATGCTTTGTATGATTTCTATAATGCAAAAGAAAACTTTTCTGCATTTGACTTATGGGTTGCTTTGGAAGCAAAATATGAAGCGGAAACTGCTGGTAGTAAGAAGTTTTTAGTTGCCCGTTTCCTGGAATACAAAATGATAAATGACAAATCTGTGGTTGACCAATTTCTTGAACTTCAGCGCATTATCAATGAAATTATTGTTGAAGGTATGGTCATAGATGAAACGTTTCAAGTGTCTGCGGTGATTGAGAAATTACCTTCTTCTCGGTCTGAATACAAACGAAGACTGAGACATGAAACTGGTGAAGTCAGTATGGTTGAATTGGGTAAGAAGATACAAGTGGAAGAATTGATGTGCTCCAAAGACAAGAATGTATCTTCCGCAAAGGACATGTCCAACAAGGCTCATGTGATTAAACACAAAACTGAAAAGGGTGACCGCAGCAACCGCAAGCCTGGTTCGCACAAGAAAGGTACTTTTCCGAAACCCAAATCTGGCATTGGTAAAATTAAAGGTGCTTGTTATGTTTGCGGAATTCCTGGCCATATGGCAATGTATTGTAGAAAACGTAAGGACTTTAATAACAAGAAAAACAATGCTAATTGGTTGAAACCAACAAGATCGAGTTTTCTGGCACGGTGTCTGAAGTCAATTTGGTAACCAATGTAAGAGACTGGTGGGTAGACTCTGGTGCTACCAAGCATGTCTGTGAAAACAAAGATATGTTCACCTCCTATCATAAGGTAGGGGAAGGGGAGAAACTCTACATGGGTAACTCGTCAGCAGCACAGGTTGCGGGAAAAGGCAAAGTTGGGCTAAATCTCACTTCTGGCAAAACTCTCACATTGAATGAAGTTCTTCATGTTCCGGACATCTGCAAAAATCTTGTATCTTGTGGTGTATTAGATGATAAGGGTTTCAAACTAGTTTTTGAATCTGGGAAAGTTATTGTCACTAAGGGTAACGACTATGTAGGAAAGGGTTATAAGACTGAGGGTCTATATAAACTGAATGTAACCTCTGTTCAAATGAATAAAATTGATTATTCTTATGCTTGTGTGTCATTGAATGTTTGGCATGGTAGACTTGGTCATGTAAACTATAAATCAATGAATAAACTGGCTAGCATAGGTTGCATACCCAAATTTACTTTGGAAAATGAACATAAATGTGAAATATGCGTAGAATCAAAATATGCTAAAAAATCTTATAAGAAAAATATTCAGAGAAATTCTAAACCTTTAGAATTAATTCATTCAGACCTAGTTGACATGAAATCAGTTCAAACTAGAGGTGGTAAAAAATGGTTTGTCACATTTATAGATGACTGTACGAGGTACCGTCACATATATTTACTTAAAGGTAAGGATGATGCCTTAGAAGCCTTTAAGATATATAAACTAGAAATTGAAAACCAAATGAGTGCTACCATCAAAACTGTTAGGTCTGACCGTGGTGGTGAATATGTAATTCCTATAGGAGATTTTTGCGTAGAACACGACATTATACATGAAGTAACCCCTCCTTATTCACCACAATCTAATGGTGTGGCTGAACGAAAAAATCGAACCCTTAAGGAGATGATGAATGTCATGTTAATTAGTTCAGGACTACCTACAAACTTGTGGGGGGAGGCCGTCCTCTCAGCTTGCTATGTCTTGAACAGAGTACCCTTTAAAGGATCAGTCAAAACTCCATATGAGATATGGAAATATAGACAACCTTCTTATGCATACTTTAAAGTGTTGGGGTGTTTGGATAAGGTGTCTATTCCTCCACCTAAGAGAACCAAGATAGGACCCAAAACTGTTGACTGTGTCTTCATAGGGTATCCTGAACATACTACTGCATATAGATTTATGGTTGTGAGTTCTGAAATATCTGAAATTGGTGTGAATACTATTATAGAATCTAGGGATGTTGTGTTCCTTGAAAATATTTTTCCTTTGAAATCTGAATCTCGCATGATATGTGTTGATCCCTAGATATCCCTTCTACTAGTCAGAAATTACCTATAGAGGAAGATGAATTTGAGCCTAGAATAGGTAAAAGACTTAGAACTGAAAAATCTTTTGGGCCAGACGTCATAACATGCTTAGCTGAGACTGATCCACGGACTTATAGAGAAGCCATGACTTCTTCTGAAGCTCCATGGTGGAAAGAAGCTACCATTAGTGAAATTGATTCCATTATACAGAATGATACTTGGGAGATTGTAGATTTACCTCTAGGGTGTAAACTCATAGGTTGTAAATGGATCTTCAAAAGAAAAGTTAAGGTAGATGGAATGGAAAAATACAAAGCTAGATTAGTATTTAAAGGCTATAAACAGATAGAAGGTGTAGATTTCTTTGATACTTATTCACCTGTTACGAGAATTACTTCCATTAGGATGTTAATTGCTATTGTTTCTATTCATAACTTAGAGATACATCAAATGGATGTAAAAACAACTTTTCTAAATGGTGAATTAGATGAAAAAATTTATATGGACCAACCTGAGGGCTTTGTATTGAAAGGTTGTGAAAACAAAGTTTGTAAACTAAGAAAATCTTTGTATGGTTTGAAACAAGCACCTAAACAGTGGCATGAAAAATTTGATCATGTAATGATTTCTAGTGGTTTTAAAATTAATGAATCTGACAAGTGTGTTTATACTAAACTTCTGAATGATGCATGTGTAATTGTATGCTTGTATGTTGATGATATGCTTATACTTGGTACAAACATGAATGTAATTAATTCCAAAAAGAGCATGCTAAATGAGAACTGTGACATGAAAGACTTAGGCCCCGCTGATGTAATCTTAGGGATGAAGATTAGAAGAGATTCTAATGAATATAGTCTTAGTCAATCTCATTATGTTGAATCTGTACTTAGAAAATATAACCAGTTTGAATGAAAACCTGCTTGTACTCCTTATGATCCTTTTTATAGACTCAAAAAGAATAAGGGTAAAGGAGTTTCACAACTTGAATATTCACGTTTTATAGGAAGTCTGATGTATTTAATGAACTGTATGAGGCCAGACATTTCATATGTTGTGAGTAGGTTGAGTAGGTATACATGTAATCCGGGACAAGAGCATTGGGATGCACTTATTAGAGTGTTAAGGTACTTAAAGTACACTTTGAACTTTTGTATAAGTTATGAGAGATACCCTGCGGTCCTAGAAGGATTTTGTGACGCAAACTGGATATCGGACTCAGAGGAGTTTAAGTCTACGAGTGGATATGTTTTCACTCTAGCTTGCGGGTCTGTATCTTGGAAGAGTTCCAAACAGACATGTATATCTCGATCCACTATGGAATCAGAGTTTATTGTGTTAGATAAAGCATGAGAGGAAGCCGCTTGGCTAAGATGCTTTTTAAAAGACATTCCTCTTTGGCATAGGCCTGTGCCAGCTATATCTATACATTGTGATAATCAAGCTGCAATAGCTAATGCTAAAAACAACAACTATAATGGGAAGTCTATACACATTCGTAGAAGACACAATTCCCTAAAACAACTAATCTCAACTGGAGTTATTTATGTTGACTTTGTGAGGTCTAAGGAGAATATCGCGGACCCTTTGACGAAAGGTTTGTCCAAGGAGATAATTAGTAACGCATCAAGGGGGATGGGGCTTAATCTCATCAAATAAACTCGCCATGAAGGATACTCAACCTTGCTGACTGGAAATCCCAAGATCAAGATCAAGGTTTCGAATGAGACAACTAATTTGTGGTGGGTTAAAGGAAACACTATCAGATAATTTCATTCTTTGTCCCTTCCCTATGGTGTAGACGTGATAGTGTGACTGCAGGTGAGGATGACTTTTTATTAAGTCTTAATGAGTTTTATAGTTTCAATTTAAGATTGAAGTGGGGTGTAGCAGTTAACACTCTTGATAGAACTCACCTATCTGAATGAGGAAGTGTCCCTCTTCCTATGAGAACTAAGCTGATTCTCTAGAGCATTCTGAGAAACAGGATACGTCCAGGGCCAAAATGAACACAACGGCACGAACTTAACATCACCTTAAGAGATATCACGCGTGGACTTACGTTTTTTGAACAGTAAATTTTGTTTTAATTGTGGGGGCGTCTGACCCGGCGGGTATAATTCTTGTCATAATTGAAAATGAATTTTGGTCGTTTTATTACCGTTACCAAATTAAATTTCGCACTTAATTTTTTAATTAAATATAAAATTTATTCTCAACTAATTACTGCGCTAATTTCACTCCTTTTTTGCCTATAAAAGAAAAAAGAATTTTCATTTTCAAAACACTCCAGAGCAGACTACTATCCCTAGCTCTTTTCCCCTCTTCTTGCTTTGTTTTGCGCAACTTTGTGTTTATTTCTCTTCTATCAATTGTTGTTGAGTTCGTTTGAGAGTGATTTGTATTGTGCTGATTCAAATCATAATGGACAGTTTTATCCTGGACACATCTTCGTTGTTGGGGTATAGCATCTCTCATTCATGAGGAGTACCCGCGAACTATTGTGTTAAGGACAATTTGCTAAGCAGGTGGCTCTATACTAATGTGTGCATCAACATCAAAATGTATATCATTTCAGTAATTTTCTAACGTTAACAATTTTCTCTGTTTAGTGTTATTTCCATTGTTGCAGAATCTAACACTTCCATATTTTCCACAGAGGATGATAACCAAAACAATCATTTTCCATAAGAACCAATGGCTAAAGAATTTCCTCTGAGGTCTCTAAGGAAAATGTAAGCACTTATTTTAAACTTATCATCTCTTAATCCACACAGTATGTATTAGACTTAATACTAATCAAAATAACAATATAAAACAACGAAAGCAAAAGTGAAAGTAAGATAGCTTTGATCTTACGGACTTTGGCACCAGATGATTGTCAATTTCTTTGACTATTTCTAATTATTAACTAAATAAAACAGTGGGTTGTTTTATAAACCCCATTAATTAAAAAGCCCCAAACTTTAGAACCAAAAACAAAAAAGAAAAATCTAGGGTTTTAAGAGTCGGACCTTTTTGAAGCGGCCATTACAACTTAAGATTTTGAATACGACATTTCCTCAAAATTAACTTCAAATTGATGGAGAAGAAAATCCTAAATCACACTGTTTATATAGTAGGATCGTAGTAGAGAAGAAGAAATAATGGTGGAGAATAAAAATGGAGAAGAAAAAATGGGAGGGAACGATGGAGTCATGGAGAGAAATGGAAATATGGAAACGTGGTCTGTCATCATCGTGGACATGATTCCACTTTCCTCTCTATTTGTTGTGGGAACGATCTGGACGGTCAATTCTTCATCGATTAGACGGGGCTGGATGATAGATTTAACCCAATGATAGGTGACGTTATTCATCCAGTTTCAAGGATTTTTACGTAATTTAAACTTCAGGCATGATGAGATTTCGGGTTCCCGATTTTTTTCCAAAAAAACAACGGCAAGTTTAACATCCGTTTCGCATAAGGACAGTTTTTTAGTTCTGAAAAAAACGTGGATATATTTGAATAACGGGTTATAAATTGAGGGTAGTTTTGTATATCTTCCAAAAATAAAAATAAAAGAAAGATATTCTTTGAAACCCAAAAAAGTATCCACGTCAATGGTGAGTTTGACAGTGGGATTGACCAGTGGGACGAATAGAATTATTGTTTTTGCATACTCAATGACTCAGATATTATTTGAGTCATTGATAAATTAAACCAACGATGGGTAGTACCGTTGGCTAGAGGCCTGATCTCATATCTGAAATCAGAGGTTTGGATCCCGATTTTTTAAAAACAAACAAATTATCGGCAAAAACAAACAATGTAGAATCTGGTGCTTTCTGATTTAAGTGCGGTAAAGGATTTATCAGTTATACTTTTTGTTTTGAACTCTTGTAAAAGAAAACTAGGATTAATAGATGATTTGAGATCAAAAACCTCTTTTATTGTCAATTGTGTTTGTGTATGGATTTTATTTGTGGTATTCTGAGTAATTCTTTGGGATAGTTGAGATACCGGCTGATCAGTTCTTCCTCATGATTTCAACTCTCTCTTACTGATTGACTTGCCTTATTCTGACTTTGTTTTCTTGTTTTGCAAATTTTTTATCGAAGTTTATTTGTTATTCTTTTGAAATTTGATTTTAAGGGTAACTAACTTTTCTGATCTTGTAGTATCCCAATTGCTGATCTAGTATAAACAACGAGTGATTCTTGGACTTTTACAGTATTGGTTGTGATGGTCTAATTGTTGGGGAGAATCCCAATATGAGGTTATTCCATACAAGACACTAGATCTTCGGATCGACATAGAATGAGAAGTAAGTAAGATGTAAACATAAATGAAGCAACAAATAAAGCACATAAGATTTAATGTGGTTCGACAATAATACATAATGTGCTTATATTGCCTATATCCACGGAAACGGATACAATCCACTCTTTTATAGAACATACAGAAAATTAAACACTCAAAGATTGACATATTAATCACAAACTTATAAATAGGAGGATGCTAACTGTAACACTCAAATCTCTCAACAAAAATGCTCTATAACCTCACAATTAAAAGAGATTCTCAAAATGCTCTTCTACTTTGAATATTTCTCTAAGTTGATCTTTTATCACAAACTTGTACTTTCCAAAGAAGAGCTCTTGGTATTGATGTTATTATTGTTCTCCAAATGAGCTCCTCTATTTATACTTGATAAATACTCGGGGTTCAAGTATAACACTTGGTAACCAAGTTTTGAATCGTTGCAAGCTAAGTATACTTAGTTGCTAACACTTGAACACCAAGTATCTATAACAAGTGTCAATGATAAATCTTTGATAATGATCAACAATTATCCACCTTTTCAATGATTCAACGAATCTCCACCTCGATGATGATTCCACTAAACTGAGTTGATCTTTCAATCACGAAGATTACCTCCAAAACAAGTTAATTGTAGCCTCTAATTATCCTAGGACATCAACGAGCAAAACTAATCAACTGCAAACTTAATCCCCAAACGATCGCATCCAACAAATCTCGTCCAAACTTCTGCCCAAGTGTCGTCTTAGTAGACTCAAACTCAAATGCATCTTCAAACAACTGAATATTGACTTGCTCTTTGCCACGAGCATACCTTCGAAATGAGATACGAAGAAAACAAACATGTCAAGCATCATTAATCATTAACTTAGTGAACAAATGGACCCGAGGCTCGCAAAGGTAACATACTAGAACTTCAAACTAAACCAACAACCTCAAACGAGCTGAGGAAAATTAATGTCCTCCAACAAATCTCAAGCAAGCATGTAGTTTCGATAATGTGCACTTAGTCAAACCACCAACATAAATCTAACAGGATTCGGGTGGAAAGTGACTAACCACGGAGGAAAAACTTCATAATAATATCACACTTTTTGTCTTGTGCATATCCTTTAGTCAACCTTACCCCAAACGTATACCAGTATGCAAGTGTTCCAAATGAGACCTGGAAAATCATTGTTACAAAAACATAAAGATCCAAAAGATATCCAATCATCTTCTTAACCTTAGGCAGCTCCACAAGCTCCAAAAATACTATTTAAAATGATGTTGTTCGTGCCCATGCATTGTCTTCTTACTCTTTGGAAACTCTAATGAGTTCATAAGTAACTATACAAGACAATAATGTTATGTTTTTGGGCTAAGTTGAGAAGAAAAGGATGATAAACCAAATTGTTGTTGAATAGACTTCTGAAGAGAAATCTCTGATCCAATCTACTGCCGCCTCTGTTACTATTGAAACTGCAATCTCAATATTATAGTACATGAGCAAGGGAAAACATTGCTCCACCCAAAATAAAACCTCTCAAATCATCATTAATACTATAACATATCTCTCTCCATAAAATCCCTAACTGATCAAGAATTATAAACTCATCACCAAAGAAGAAACACCTTCTTCAATTGTACACCAAAACTATTTTCTCTTATGAGAAATAAACTTGGCAACCAAAACTTGATCATTCTCCAGAAGTACTTTATCAAAATATCCAGTCATAAATAAAAGTTCACGAGATTGCACATTGAAACTTCGTCCCCCAAATTGTCCAAGAAATAAATTTTGAACAACATGCAATATGCTTTCTCCAAGTAGCATGCGACTAAATCGCTAACTAGGCAAACAATAGAATTGCACCTCAAATTGTGAAGTTCCTAAATGATACTTT
Source organism: Papaver californicum (assembly GCA_023531435.1). Lineage (NCBI taxonomy): Eukaryota > Viridiplantae > Streptophyta > Magnoliopsida > Ranunculales > Papaveraceae > Papaver > Papaver californicum. Next base: position 12,896,679 of record JAJJMC010029784.1, read on the forward strand.
GTTCCTCACAAATGGGTCTTCACCTCTAAAACCAGAACGTATTAACACTAAAAGACCAACATGTTTCTTGAAATGGTCTTGCAATTCAAAAAAATTGATGGTTCCTTAAAGGTACAAGTACCTTTTGAGTTGGGTTATTACCAACTCCCCTGAGGTTCTAATAAAGGACCCTAATTAAGGAGAGTAAGGGGTGGGAGCTACCCTAGTCTTCACTGGACGAGGGGTTGTGTCAACGTGGGTAATCTTTTTTTTTTGTGACTATCATAAATTTCCGCCAAAAGAACCATTGAAACATTAATTCACAATCTACCCGGCTTCTCTTTCAGAAAAAGTAAAAGAGATGCTCTAAACATCATAATGGATGTCACCAAACATATCATATATATATAAAGTATAATGATACCAAAACTTGTAGTCACGTTGCTCTCTCCAAAGGTACATGCCCTTCAAAGCTACAACGTTCACATAAACAAGACAAAAAAACAATTATTCAATTATATGCCCATGATGCATATGCCAAAACTTTTGTTACCTAAATTGTTTCTTACTGAAGAATAAAAAAATCATAGCTCCACTTCAACTAAAATTTCCCCGTAGGAATCCCAAAAATACCATCTTTCATCAAGCAATCATCACGCCATAGTAGGCTTGTAGCTCGCGCTTCAAGTACCTAAAACGAAATCAAACTCTTCAAAATTTAAACTTATTGAATCGTGTTAATGATCAATGCTTCTTCAAATGAAACCTACTAAAATATTTCATCAAATACTTACTTGCACAAGCAACTAAAGAAAGCAGAGGTTGACTTCTCTTGATATTCTTCGACTTTTTAAGTCAAATAAAGGTAGTATGATCCAAACGACGACGACCGATATCGAAAAAATTCCTATCATTCGGGAAAAATTATAAGAAATTTTACACACTAAAAATTGTCTCATTTACTTAAACCAACATACAAACAAAAGATTGTATCTCAACCACATTACTCTTGCTTTATCTAAACATGATCTGTGTAGCAAATATACCCCGAGCGAAAACCAACTTGGTCTGTCAAAATAGTCCACAAGAGCCTAATATGAAATGAAGTAAAGAACACAATCAACTAAAAAAATTATGATTATACGAATACTTACCTAAAACTATACGGAACGCATAAGGTTATGTGCTTCAAGAAGTATAACGTCAAATTCCTCAGATGTGGAGTACCACCAAAATGAATGAGGAAAACTTCAAAGTAAATCCTATTCTACCAAAAGCTTTAACTTGCTTCATAACTAAAATTGATAACATCAAGCCCACCGAAAAAATCAAGTTTCTGACGGAACTGTCTATTGTCTCAAAAACTGCATTAACATAGGTAGATGCAACACATCCTTTACGAAAAATATTCTCTTATGTCTTTACTATAACGTCCTAAAAGGGCGTATCGTTTCGAGTTACGGTCCAGGAGTTATTCTCACTGGAGTGATATGTATGATAACTTAAAATTTTAGGAAAATTCTTGAATTCGACTTTGCATGCATATCGTGCCGACCAAACAAAACCGATTTTGGATTTTCAATTGATATAGAAAGATGAGTCTTTCTGCTTTCGAAATTGGGGTTGAGCATCACCTCCTTGTAACTAAGTCTGTAGAGTCCTGACCCCAAAAATATCAGAAAAACGAGATTTCTCTAACCAACTAAAAATCCAACTCAAACTCAAGCACTTGATAACATCAAATTATGCATCTAAGAGTATTTGATAACTTCAAATCCTTCATACTTAAATATCTGAAAATATCAAATCCTACGAAACCAATTTTTTTCCGCCAACCGCATAAAAAACAAACATCCCCATTTCTAACTTCGATCCTCTACACGCTCACTGCACCACTTGTTGGGGAAAACCCCGTCGTATGAGGTTATCCCACACAAGAGACCAGACCTTCAGATTGACGTATAATGAGAGATAAGTAAGATGCAAACATAAACGAAGCAACAAACAAAAAAAACATAGATGAATTTCTCTCTCAAGGTGTAGCTCCATTGAACACTTTAGGGTTTATGTATTTAGATTGATCCTAGCAGCCAAACTAAGTACGCTCGGTTTATTTACCGGTGTTGCCTTCATACGCGATTGCTCCTCAGAATTTCTCTATAAGGTCTCACCATTTCTACTCGTTTAGGAGATGCTCGACAATTACATACCGCTCAACTCTCTACTAGCATTAGAATGATCAAAAGATTAATCTAGCATGCATTCTAAACAATCAAGAAATCAAATATAAACCTTAAGTATAACGAAGACAAGCGAGAATGATTAAAACTCCAAATGAACTTGTATGACTAATAAAGCTTCACGCTTAGAACATTGAATTTATCCTTAATCAATAGAAAATTAGCTACTCATAATACAAGGAAGAAGAAAAAATATGTTTGTTTCCCCCTAAATGGGTAAACCCTAGGTTTATGAACTGTAATATGAGAACTAGATGATATAATGTCTTGTTTGAGCCTTATGTGTGTTCTTTTATATTCTCCAATACTTGGCTCTCAAGTATCCTTTCTTTCTAGGGTTTGGAAACCCATTCGGTGCAAGTTTCTTCAATTTTAGATGAAAAAAAAACAACAAAATTCGTCCAAAAATAGCTCTCCATGTCCAGAATAGAAGTTGGGCCGCGGATCCAGGAAAAAGCCTACCTAAATCCGTAATAAATTGAAGACTGATAGAAGGATGCGTTGACAGGCATAAAAGATTGATCCTGGGCATCTTTTTTTGGGCTGGACTTATTCTACGGTTGAGCCCAACTTTCTCGTTTTGTTCATAACTTCTTCATTCGATGTCAGAATGACCTCATTCTTTCATTATTGGTCATTCTTCATTTGTGGTACTTCACTTCCATGCCCATTCTAGCACTTATTAAATCATATTTGGATGATTCACCTAATATAAGACATAAACTAGAAAACAAGCATAATACAAGGTAAGATGCAAGAATTATAGAAAATATAAATATGGATTAGATACTAAGAATAAGTATTTTATGCACTTATCACATTCCCCCACACTTACCTTTTGCTAGTCCTCGAGCACTACCTACCTAAACTAACCTAACTTACTTTCGGAGGAATCACGGTTACACTTAGTATGTGTAACAAGCCTTTAAACCCATTGGTGTCTCTAGCAGATGAGTCATAGTCTCGTGAGGGTTTATGAGAGGTACACCCACAAAACGTACTCAAACTTATTAGTATTACAAAGTCACAAGTCAAAGAGCTACGAGGACATAGAGTTTCTACACACTAATAATAAAAAGTTAGAAGTACCAAAAAAAATTATTCTCATGCTTAATTGTTGAGAAAGGGGATGTAATGTGTTAAACCAATGCCACATGAAGGAACTTAACCTCGAGAGATATATATATAAGCATTTATCCTCAACTTATGCCTCACCAAGAAGATAATAAATGCTTAACACTTGTAAGACGATATAATTGGGTCTCACATTTGTGCAATCAAGAATAAAATTGGAGGTTCAAACAAATATATACAGAATTTTTGAAAAGAATACCCCCCCCCCCCCCTGTAAAATTAATATTGACCTCAATGTTCAAAAACAAAATTTCTGAATTATAAGGCAACAACATATTAACCTTGAAAATTGTACATATTGGTAAAGAATAAGGCAAAACATCCTTGAAAAAAGTTGTTCGCCTACGTCTTTTCTATAACATGTAAAAAGGGAACAATGTTTCGATAAACGGTTTGATATATATGGCCTTTGGAGTGACTGACATGCAATTTGAAAAGAATTCTGGAAAAATTCAAAACTCAACTTACCAGACCCGATTGGATCTAACATACTCAAAATTTAAATTTTCACTTTGAAAAAGAAAGGTGTTTCTTTTCCCTTTATAACTTAGGGCCAAACACCCAATTCGGATTCCGAACGAAGTTTCTTAGAGACATTTTACCGAACGTTGTCGTGAACAGAGTTTCATGACGAGAATTTTTTGTCAGAATTTTCTTTATTATAGATTTAGGTACCAATGAAATTAAGCATGTGAATGCAAATATGATATGCAAACTATAAAACTAAAAATAAAAGAGATACATACAAAACAAATGGGTTGCTCCCAATTAAGCGCTTAGTTTATCGTCTTTAGCCTGACTTTTTGGTGTCTATATATAAACAATCTGAAAATTTGAGGGTGCACCTAAATAATGATCTGCAATGCTAATAACAACTTCACGCAAATATTAACATAAGATAAAATATCGAAATTGTTATTTGATGGAAGTTACCCCCATACTTAGTCTTTTTTACACTTAATGAGGTACCTCAACCCAATAAATACAACCAAAATTAAAAAAGAAGAACAAGTTTGGAATCGATCACCCAAAAAAGAAAAAACATGTGGAAGTAATAAAAAGCCTACACCAATCGTCTCATATCCACCTCAAAACGGCCGATAGAAATTCGAGTCCTATAAAGCTATCACCATGTTAGTCGTTAAACCTTACATTTTAATGTTTGACTCCACCCAAAAGCTTGAGTCTTAATACAATTCCTTTTTTTCTATATGCACCACCATATTACAATCGGTAAATTATTCCATATAAGTTCATCACCCCAATCGTGACTTCAAGCTTTTATAATTATGACAATATTACTATTGTAAATCCAATTTGAAGTTTTATCCTTCAACAAAATAATCCTAAATTCTCTTTGTTCGTCAACAATCATAAAAAAATTCAACACTTATTTCATCTTTTTATTCACAAAACCGACACACCCACATTCATAGTCCTTCTAAAAAGCTTATCCGTCATCATAAACTTTTCATGGTATTAAATCCAAAGAATTTTTTTACTTTGCACGGATACTATTGGCTCCAAATAATCTCATTTGGAAATCTAATATCGCCGGATTCATGAAAAAAATCAACAACACACTAGTTTTATTCAACATCCACAATCTGGAATCTCAGTCCCCTTCTTGAGTATTCACCGTTTCTATTAATGAGATTATGGAAGCAACCTACCTTATTATGGCTTGAGAATATCTACTCAGAGACATGAACTTCCATTTGATGTTGTTATTCGAAATCTCATATAACCTAGACAACACTTTCTCTTTTATCCTTGAAGCTTAAAATGCCAATGGAAATCTATTGCACAAGACGTCATCTCCAATCTAAAGATCTTCCCAAAATCTTATTTCATTTCCCGTGTCGATCTTAAGTCTCACACGTTTGTTAAAATCCTCAAGATTATTGTAAATATTGTGCCACACACTACACCCCTTTGGCCATTTCGGTTGAAGAATTTCCATACCGGTTGACGATTCTTCAAATTTTTTCACAATTATCTTTCTCTAAAAAACATCATTTTAACATTTAAAATTCGGCTATATTAAATTATATGAAGAAAACTCTTAAACACAATATTACATAGAAAATATGATATAGTATACTATGTTCATATTATATAAAGTACTTTTAACAATTAAGGTATAACATAATGGTTAGAGTATAGTATAATAACCTAGAGGTCACTCCCTAACATTTAATAAAAAAAGGGAAATGTTTTTTAAAAGGTTAACAAAAAAAAGGAAATGAATGGATCCGTAGTTGGCTTGGCCCAACTCCCTGAAAATGATACGTCCCATATTATAGGAATTATAAAGGAAGGAAACAATTGTAAAAGAAGGTCCAACTCTCATGAAATGATACAACCCATATTATAGAATTATAAAAGAGGGAAAGAATCATAAAAGATAGCCCAACTCCCATAAAATGATACAACACATATTATGTGAATTATAGAAAAAAGGAAAATTTAATACGCGTATTATATTAGGTGATTCAACAGCTGAACATCATTAAAAATTTAATATGCTTATTATCTTAGGTGATTCAATAATAAAAAGTTTAATATGTGTATTATAGGTTATTTGGATACCACTTAAGGAGTTACTTTTTAACTTCTGAAAGCAAAAAAGTTAGAAGTTAATTTGGGTTAGGGGTGCACAAAGGTCGGTTCGGCTCGGTTCTTGGTAGAAACGTGTACCTGTACCTCCCTATGGTCGGTTCTCTACCCGTTTACCTGTACCCTATACTCTCGGTTCGTTTCTACCGTACCCGTCCTCTCGGTTCGGTTCTGGAACCGTACTTGTCCTCTCGGTTCGGTTCCGGTCCTGTACCTCCTTCTTTTTCTTTTTTTCTTTTTTTCTTTTTTTAAGGTTAGCACTCACCCAACCAAAACCATATGAAGTTCAGAACTATGTGTTACAACAATTTTGAAACCCTTTTATATTTCTTATAGATAATTTAACATCTTATTGTTACAAAAGACCACAAAGGTACTGAGAGCTCAGGAAACAAAAGTGCTAAGCAGACCAATTAATTCAAATTTTTACACAGGAAATGCAATTTGATTTGAATAAAATTAAAAGGTACAAATAACATTTAAGATGTTACATACCATATATAGTCAACTATCCCCGCAAATCGTCTGTGGTAACTGGTCACTTGTGGTTCCTAGCTCACTGGATCTCTTGTCCCAGAGTAATCCTGGTGGATGAGTACATAAAGCTCAGTATATTACTAAGAAATAGAAAAACAACAATTCCTAGTGATGTTCAAATGATTTGAATTTAAATTAACAATGCATCAGTCCAGACCAAAAGAATGGGATGTGAGCTTAATTAAGGTTATTATTGAACAACCAACCTCAACTTTTGTATATGAGCTTTTTAACTTAAAAGGACCTTCTAGAAGGGTGCACCCTGCATTTCCTGATGTTGTTTAAGTAAGTGGGTAGGTGGACTGTATATGTAAGTTAACCAAAAGGAAATTAAATCCCCTAATAACACACCTACATTCCCTGATCCTGGTTTTGCCTTTTGTGCGCCCCTGGTCACCCTGGTTTTTCCTTTTGTGCACCCCCGGCCGCTTCTGCGAATTTTGTTGTGCAGTTATTACACCCCAGCAAATACTCAGCTGTGATTAGGACAGTTCATGCAAATCCAGTTATCATAAAAGCTCTTTACTTTGACAAAGGTGGTGCATGCAGATGGTGGTATCCTGGATACATGTCATACCAAGATAGGTCTGATTATTTAACATCCATTATCAGTGTTTATGTTAAACTTTAAAAGAGTTGTGCAGTCTGAACTATTAGTTGTACCCGAAACTTCGATGACGAAGTAATAGATTGCAAATTTTATTTTACTTATGAACAAATTAACCTCAACTAATATAAACCTGTAATCTGATAAATGACAAATTTTTTGTTATCAGCTCAAAGTAGATGGCAGAACATCAAATTATTTAAACCGATGTCTTCACGACATTCACCAAGATAATACTAAGTAAAAATATTCCAATAATTATAATAACAAAGTATAGTTAGAATTTGGTGTGTGCTACACCTAGCAATCAGAAATGCAAAACCATTGGCTAAGAACCAAGAAAACCACAGCACTGCTATATACTAATGCTTAATTCAGACAAGGGTATTAATTCATTTTCAAGGGTATTAATCAGGCAAGGGTATTAATTCAGGCAAGAGATCCCAGTGGGACGTTTCTTTGCATGATAGATGAAAACAAATTGCTCTTATATCAAATAACATTTGCAGAAGAAGATGCATTAGTCCTACGAAGAAGTACACAAAAACACTACAATACCCAATAAAAGATGATACAAGTAATATCCATCAAGGTAACCTAAACAAAATATAGTGGGAGTGAACCAGTAAAAAATCCCAAGATGCCAGTACACCAAGCCTTGTACTCAACATACACTTCATGAAAAGGGGAAGAACATCTAGCATCTTTATCAGACCACAAGGAACAAACTATATCGATTAACTATAGTCTGTACTTCTTAACATCTTGTTAAGGGAGCGACTTGCAGGGAATGGTAAGAAAAAGAAGTTATCGATGAGTTAAATTAAGTATCATTTTCAACTAGTGTTCAATCACAGGAAGAAAGAAAGGTAACTATATCAGAAAAAGTGGGGAATTGATGTACAATAAGCAGATAATTAGGGATTTGATATAAAATAAGCAGAAAACTTCAATCAAATCAAGAAAATTGGGAAATTGATATACAATAAGCATAAAATTGGGGATTTGATGTACCCTCTACAAAATCAAGAAAAATATGGAACTAATACACAATAAGCAGAAAATTGGGGATTTGATATACCATCTGCAGAAAAAATTCGATCTGGAGAATCTTTACTTGTTATGCGTCTCTTTCTCTCCTCCGATCCAGGCTTCTTCACGTCAATATGTTTGAATCTGTGAGGGGAAAAAAAACAGAAACATCAAGGAGAAGTTTGTGAGAAAAGTTTTTTGTTTGTTGTTGGTTTGTATGATAACCACGATCGAGGAAATTCAGTGTAAAGGATTCGGTACCATCGGTCCGGTACAGGTCGGTTCCTAGATAGTTTCCTAGATAGAACCTGTACCTGGTATCCGGATATACTCGGTTCTCTTTTCTTATACATGTACCATGTACCCTATACTTTTGATTTGGTCAGGTTTCGTTCCAATTTTATCGATTTCGGTTCGGTTCTTCGGTTCCGGACGGTTCATGTGCAGTCCTAGTTTGGGTACACAATTTTAGAATGACTTTTAGAAACAAAAAAAGTACAGGTCCATTCCTTGGATTGTTAGACAGAGATGGATTGCAGCTAGTAGACATTATGATTGCATTCGTCATCCCCACCGCGCTTACGGCTCTATACCCCAACCCAACTTGCTCTGGCCCCGGGTCTTACCTTTCTCTTCCTCGGTAAGCGACCGAAAATGAAATAACGAACAACCGCGCTGGTCGTAATAGATCGACTTTTATGCTAGTTTAGTTCTTGCTCCAAGCAGATCTTGGTCCATGGAGTCAGAAGAAGGTAGGAACTCTAACCTGTCCGAAGCTTCTTTAGCCAAAAACAATACACAAGTAGGGTCTGCACTATGACCAAGCTGTGCTACCTTCCCGCTTGGGCTAAATGGGGTTCTACCGGGAAACCATAGATTTTTTTAGTTTTTTCCATTAATTACTGGTCGAGCAGCTGGAATGGAATGAGATAAGAATTTCTGGAGATCTTTCCTATATTTTTCCTTCTGACCTCTGCTTCTAACTTTTACTTCTGGAGAAGCAGAAGTACTTCTGCTTCTAATATCCAAACAAACTACGTCGAATGCAGACTCTTATAATATATATGAACATCATTGAACAAACTTATTACCGAGCAGATGCATATCCTTCAATTTATACGAGATTTTACACAAATAGAATTGTAGGTACTAGGATGAAACAAGGTTGTGGTCATTGGTGTTTACCCGGTGTACCAGATATATGGAATGAATTATCGTACATTTCTCTCTTGGTAGGTGGTAAAGGATCTTTTGCTCGGTGAAACTGAATTGGCTTTTGCAGTCTGTTTCATTAAAGCCAGGCTCAGGAAAGATGAGCGCATAGATTACCTATAGGTTTTAATGGAGGTTTTAGTTTCGAATATTTTAGCACACACATCTGGAACATTTCTTTCCTTTCAATGAAACCCTCTCTATGTAACCTGTTGGTCGTCCTTTTTTTATGAGAATCAATAAAGTAATTGGGCATATGAATTTCCTTTATCTGTCAAATATATCAAAAAAATGAGCATTTAACTAGGTGTTCCGTGTAAAGTTTCTATGTTTTCTCAGAAATTAATCAGTCGAAAAAGTTAGTCTTTGTGGAGTCAACTGTAGTCTCGCAAAGTGGTGGTAACTACTCAAGTACCGAAGCTCGTTATGGCGTATTAGCCATGGATAACATGAAAAGTAACTTTTTCTTCTTTCTCTAATCATTTATTGTTTCTTAATCCAATACTAATTCATTGGGTAGAAAAAAATTTAGTGGGAGATTTAAACATCGTACTGTGGAACAACATAACGAGTTTACGGCTTACGCTAATGCATACGACTAGTAGTATACTACACGCATAGCAATCGATCTGATTCTGAAAGACTACACGTTAGAAGATGGAGTTAATAGAAGGGACTTACTTATTACTTGGAACTCTCTTCAAGGCCGGCAATATATCATCTAGGAATTACATAATCCTAGATACACGATCCGTTTATCGTGCAATTCATCCATTTAATCCGGTTTAACCTCTAGTCCAAAAATAAATTTTTTTGACTGATTTTCTGAATCAGTCGTCCAACTCACGTGAATGTAATGAAAATTACATTTTGAATATTTCATATTTACCCTTTCTTGTTCAAACGTATAAATCGTGCCAAAACCAAATCTTCCAAAAAAAATTCGACAGCTCACAGATCCGATTTCCTCTCCCTCTGCTTCAGTTGGTGTTTTTCAGTTTTAGGGTTTCGTTTTCAAATCTCCAGGTATTTTTCTGTATTCTTCTTCTCTGCTATTATAAATTTTGTTATGCTTTATTATGTTTTTATTTTTTTCAACTGAAATCATGATAATCAACTTGATTTCATGATTTTGTTTATTTTCTTACACTGAAATCCCGATGATTATGATTTATACGATGTACATTTTGTTGAATTCCATGATCGATCTCGTTTTTGTTCGTGTTTTAGTTTTTCTTTTGATTTTTGAAACTGATTTTTGTAATCGTTCTATTTTGTTCATTAGATCGTCGTATTCAGTTTTTTTACATGTTGTTTGATAATAGGTTTTATTTGGTTTTCTTTTATTTTTTCAGGAAATCATGATTTTTGTTCTTTCTTCTGTATGTTTTGAATGATTCTTCAGTACATATTAATACGTACTGTTTTTCTAAACTTTTTGATATATACTGTTTTTATAGGATGCTATTTTTGTTATATATATTGTATGGTATACCATTTTTGAATTAGTACATATTTTTTTGCACTGCATATAATTTTCTTTTGTTTGTCTGTTATGTGTGAATCTATAATATGTGTGATACTTCTAAAATAGTACATATTATGTTGTATTATAGATTTAGTATTCCTATCATCTTAAAATATATGTTTTGATTTTTATGTTTGTGTTATTTTATTTGGATCACATTTCTTCAGGTTCAACATGTCAGGTGTTGGTTCTAATCCAAATACCTTTTGCTACTCTGATGTATACCACAAGCAACACCACATTGCATATTTGGTTACGTTATCTTCGACTTTGGAAGATTTGAAGTTTACTATTTGTAATGCGGAGCTGGTTGACTACATAAACTATTGTTGTTAATTATGTTGAAAATGGAGTGAAAAAGTCCCTGTCCTTATTGATATATCTCTTCAAGGGCTTGCTGCATTACATTTTACGAAGATTTCAGATTTCTTTGAGTTGCATGTTGATGTTGTGTTATCTGGTACATCTAGTTCTTTGAGAAGTGATGATCTTGACAACAGTACTGAGTTGGTTTTGAGTGCTAGGAACAATTATTTGAAAGATTGTAAAGAGGTTGCAAGTGTTCTTTTTTCTGATGGTTGGGAGAATCTTTTTGAAGATAAAAACCATCTCTTCCATGGTGGTGTTGAATCTGTTCAGTTAGCATGTAAGAAATATTGTTTGAGGACTGGATATAAGGTTAAAAAATTGAAAAATGACTTTGAGAGATTCACAGTGAGATGCAGCAATGAATGTTGCTCTTGGATGCTTCATGTGGTTGCCATGAATGGGTCTTTGGATATGTTTAAGATAAAGTATTACGTGGGTAGGCACACTTGTGGTGCTGGTTATAGGTTGAGGAGTCCAACTGTTTCGAGGAAGCTTGTAAATCATTTAGTTTATGAGTGTGTCAAACATAACCCTCTCATAAATCCACAAGAGAATATGGATTATATTAAAGTTGGTGGAGGGATCAACATCAGGAATCACCATGCATATCATGCATTAGAGTTATCGCACCAAATGATATTTGGTGACGATGTAAAGTCACACACTGATCTTGCTTGGTGGGTCACTGTTGTTCGGGAAACCAACCCAGGGTCTTATATTGATTTTGATTTCAACAACGCAATAAAGAGATTCAACAAACTTTTTATTTGCTTTGGAGATTGTAGAGAGGGTTATAAACTTTGTCGTCCAATGATCTTTTGTGATGCGATATTTCTTACAAGGAGGTTTAAAGGAGGTCTAATGGCTGCACATGTCTTAACGGCAATCAAGGTAACTTTTTTATATGGTAATATTTTGATATGTAAGTTTTTTTTATGTACTTTAGGATCGTACACATCATACATAAAGTATATATTTATATACACTGTAGGTATAACATAATTTGAAGGTGCAGACATGAAGTACATATTGATATGGTCTTTTATTTATTTTATTTTCAGTTTTTTATCCTTTTGCATATGCATTAGTTCCTGGCGAAGATAATGATAATTGGGATTGGTTTATGGACAATCTTAAAAAAGTTGTGGACCATCGTCCCCATCACCTTTTTGACTGACTGAGGTGAAGGTTTGTTGAACGCAATTCCTGAAGTTTTCCATGATTCTTATCATAGCTATTGTTTTTTCCACTTGAAAAAGAACTTACCCATCAGTAAGGCTGATGAAAAATATAAAGAAGTGATGGACTGTTTCCAAAAAGCAACATATGCGCTTTCTCCAGCAAGATATGAAGAAGGTCTTCAAGAAATGGTTTACCTAGGAAGGCCTTGGGTTGCTCAATACTGTCGTAACATTCCTAGGGAAAAGTGGTCTAGTGCATACTTCCCAGGATGTAGGTATGGTCAGACTTCTTTGAGCATTGCCGAGTCTTTTAATAACTGGATCCGCCGCGAGAAGAAGTTACCTCCATGTGCTCTCTCTGACACAATCAGGTTTTTATAAGTTTCTTGTAACACTACAAGTATATATGTATTATATGTATAATAGTTTGTTGTTTTTTAATTTTATTTGTCGAGTAGGCTACGGGTAATGGAGTTGATGTCTGAACGTCGTGAAGAAAGTCTTTGGTGGATCCGGAACTCTTAACCCCTGTGTATCAAGCCTTGCTTGAACTACACATTCAAATTGGTCGTCCTTGGAAAGTTACTCAGTCATATGCTCACGTCTTTGAAGTTCATTCCCCAAGGTTAGTTTTTAGGTAACATGCTATTTTGAACTGAGATATCCACTAAACTAGTTTTTAGGGAAAATATCAAATATGTATTGTGCAGATTATATTCTTTTTTGTTTGTGTAGGGAAAATATCAATATATACTGCGTAAATAATATGCTTGGTTTCTTATTTGCAGGTCTCATACGGTAGATCTACAGCAAATGAGTTGTACTTTCCAAAGATGGCGTGTGTACGGTTTTTCATGCTCGCATGCTACTGCAGTTATTGCTGCATCTGGGGGAAAGTTCCTTGATTATATCTACGAATACTTCAAAGTTAGCTGTTATCGCCAACTATATTCAATCGTTATTAGACCTGTTCCTAATCACGACAGGTAAGTTTTTAAGAAGTACATATTGATTTTTTTTTGGTAGTATCATACATGAGAATGGTTTTAAGCAGTACATATAAACCATAAACTAGAATTAGCATAGTACATATTGATATTTAGTGTAACATACATCAACAAAAACTGCACAAGTATAATAGATTTTTCTTATTTATGTTTTTCAATATACCACAGGCCTGATGAGTATACCGCAGAATATACTATTCTGCCACCAATAGTAGTTAGGGCTCCTCCAGGAAGAAGAAAAAAGAACCACATCAAGAGTGCATGAAATAGGAGCAAAAATCTTGTTACATGTTCAAATTGTAAATTAAAAGCTCATCACAACAAGGCTACATGTAATTTTATCCGTCAGTACCAATATACGGATGTGAATTAATTTCATTACAAGTTTTTTTAGTACATTTGGGATTTAAATTCTTTTAGAAGATACTTGTCGCATTTTTTTAGGTTTGTTTTTTCAGAACTTGTTTGTGTGCCAACTGAATTATGTTCTTAATGACAGAACGAGAATTTGATGATATGAATCTTATATTTTGCTCCATCTTAAAAGATGTATGAACATGTGGTTGAATGTCATTCACTATATACGGGGGTCGAGGGGGCAGCGCCCCCTCGTTATTAGTGATTTTTATTCCCAATATATTTTTCTTTTATTTAGTAATCTTGCAGTTGTTATAAAAACACAAAAAATGTACATAAACAAAGTAATTTTTTAAATTCATATGAATATGTACTTCATAGTACATGTCAATATGTACTTGTCTTAGAATATGAATATATTGGTTCAGAGTTTCAGAACAAAGTACATATCAATATGTACTTCCTAGCACATATCAATATGTTCTGCCTTTCTATATAACTCTAAAATTAAATAGAAACCTGACAATGCTAATAAAGATGATCACATATATATATATATATAAACATAAGAAGATCTTGATATAAACATAATAACTAAAAACCAAGTTCAATAGGTAGAAACCAAGTTCTATAGTAAACACAATAAGAAAGTTATTGAAGTACATACTACGTAGAAGGACTATCCAATATATTACCTTTCATAGACAAAACCTTAACTCTCACTGTCTCCATAATGATAAATCCCACCTGGTCAACATAACTAAATTTACTTTAAAATATCCTAAGATTTCTCTCCTGCCAAATGTGGTATAAGAAACAATTAAGGATTATCTTCTTCACTCTAGCCACAAAACCCTGCCCAGCAAAAACTAAAATGCACCAACTTATCTCCTCAGACCAATATCTACAAACATATCTGAATTACTCTGCATTTAAACATGTATTTTCATTGGGAGGGTTCCCAACTGATTTCAGGCGGAGTGGCTGTCAACAACCTGCATGCTAACTTGATTCTTTTTATCTGAATCTTCTTCATCAGTTGTTCGTCATCTCCCAAACTTTTTCCATCAGGATCAATCTTTGATCTCCTCTTCACAAAATGCATCACATACAGAAGGCAGTCTGGCCAGATCCCTTGTTGTGGACAACCATAGTCATCAACCTTACGGTGCTCACCATCTTTCTTTGATGCTCATCCAAGAACTGATTGATTGGGTTGAACAGTTACTCAGACATTTTATTGGCATTCTCATAGCAATGATCCCTGAATGCCACAGATAAGTTGTAATGGATAAATTTCTCTGTTTCAAACTCAAACTATAGCAGGGTCCAATGCTTGTTGCCATGGCACTTCGGTACAAGGATCTTCTCGATGTCATTGCTCATTTTCAAGATTTGCATAATAACAACAATCATTTCTGCTCCCTTTAAAGTGTCTGGCTTGTCCACATGATACTGAAAATTGGAAACGCTTAATAGGTTATTTCACAAAAGTATATATCAATATATACTTTTTTCAAATCCAATGTTCAAAAGTATAAAAGAAGAAAACAACACATACCCAAGCAGCTGGATCCAGGTGCAACACCTTAAAGTATTTTCTTTCTTCCTCAGCATTTGCTTGTCGTTTTCAGACGCCAGTTGAAGCATATATTGAGCATAGTTGAGAACATCTCGATCTAATGCTCTGTTGAAGATCAAATCTTCCATTATAGCCCCGCTGACGCAAATACCACCTCCATTCTCTACTCTCCAAGAAACTGAGCTGCACATTTATAACAAAAACATATATTGAAGTAAGTTTTTTTGATGTTACTGAAAAAATTACTTGATTTAAAAGTAAAATGAAGGGTGAAAGTACTTACATTCTCTTTCATTTCTCAAAGTATGAAAGTAGAATCTCTATTTGTTTATCTGTCATATTCTCATAGAGTGGTGACTTGTGAAGATCCATGAACTTCATTCTTGGTTTCTGAGCTTTACGAGCTTTGTTGTCCTTTCCTGTCTTTATCGTCTTTTTTCATTTCTCAGTTTTTGGCTTCTTCTTTTCAGAAAACATACTTCCATTATCAAATAAAGGATCTGTCTTCTTTCCTGGATTTGCACGAGTTACTCGCCTGCTAACTTTTTCTCTAATTTGTATTGATTTCTTTGCAAGAACCTTTGGTTTTTCTTTCGATTTCTCTTTGGCAGCAGTCATCTTGGCAAGTTTGGTTGCTAGTGGCACATCGCTTGACGTTTGGGTTTTTGTAACTTCATGTTCCTGCATTTTTGAATCTAGATTTTCAGTACTATATTTGAATCATATTTTTCAAACAATGAAAAGAAAGGTAAATTACCACAAGTAGAGATATACCTCTTGTCACTTTCCTGCTCAGGTGTTACTTGAATCACATTCTTCTCATGTGTAATTTGGTTTGGCTCAGTTGTAACTTGTCGAACTTCTACACATTGCAAATCATTTCCAAATAAATTATCAAAATATTTTCGAATGTCAATCCCAAACAGAGTATGGCTTGAAACACTACCATTGTCTTGGCTGAGAGATGCATATTCTTCATCATAAACTTCCTTGCTGGAAATGGCTAAGTCAAAAAATTCTTCAAATGTGAACTTTTCGATGTCTTCCATCTTAGCCATCTCAGTAAACAAAGATGTTTTCATGTCGACGAAGCTATCGACCAGGATTTCAACGTCTTGTTCATCTGGGTTCTCCGACATCCCTTTAATCGTTTCAAGACTCTGGTCTATAGCTTCAACCACCTTCTTCATTGCTTCTTGTTGAAGTCCAGCTAAATCATCATGCAACCATAGAGTTTTATTCATGATAGTTAAATACATGTTGATATGTACAGTTATATGACAATAATAAAACATATTTGTAATCAAGTACATATTGATATTTACAGTTATATTGATAAACACATTTGTAATAAAGAGTGAAACTAGCCAGCATTACTTACCTATGTGTTACTTTTCTCCTGCATCTCTTTGACCTCTTTCTCCAAGTCAGATTTAGCCCATGTTTTAATAATATTAACATCAACACCATAGAATTTGTGCACCGAAGTTGGTGTTGAGAATGCAACATTAAATGGTACCCTTTTGACAGTGGTGTCACTCACATCATTTTGTTCATCTTCTGTTGGAATCTGAACAGTTGGCACTTCTTCTCTCAAAACTACTTCACCTTCTGTTATGTTTCCACAAAGAGGATCTGTTAGAGTAGTAGGAGATGGGAATTTTCCTGTTGGGTCAGTACCTAAATGAGTGGGACTCCCATCAATTGAGTCTCGAAATTTTTCTTTATTTTCAGGCTGCAAGGGAGAAGCTTTCATGTATATGTCATTCAACATTTGCAGAAGCTTTGATGCATCAAGCGGTCCATCCTCATGTTGTATGGTGTTCGCTTCACCCTATTTTTCAAAGATTGTCTTTGTCAATTATTCATATCTTCCTTTCCAATTATCTTCTTCCACTTCCTTCCCTGTCGTTTCTTCTTTATCTTCTTCCTTTTCATCTTCACTCTTCTCTTTTACAACTCTTCTTGTGATTGTATTCATAATTTGCTTTTCTTCATTGGTGTATTGAAACTTGAAATTTTCATTGAACTGTACCAAAACAACAAAATATGTACTCAGAAATATGTACTATAAAAACAAGTTTTTTCATGAGGTACATATCAATATATACTGTAGGATAACAAACATCATACATTCAGTACATATCATTATATACTGTAGGATAACACAACATCATAAATGTAGTAAATAAGTACATATTTTGATTCCAGCCAATGATGACGCTATAGCTTCAATCCGATTAATCCTTAACAAATTAGTATTCGCCATTTTTCTTACCTCATATTCAGTTGTATCAATGTCTTTTTGGAGTGCAGCACATAACTTTGACAAATTCCATTTGACAGCTCTCGGAACAAACATTTTTTTTCTGGAATCGTCTTTATTTCCTCCGGTTCCAGCAAATATGTATGCTGCATACCAAATATGTATGCTGCATACCAAATATGTTTTGGAAAAAAAATTCACCAAAAACAAAGTTAAAAATAAATCATGATTTTTATTGAGTAAACTACTAAAAAAAAATTTAGTACGTATTCTTACCAACAAATAGTTCAGACACCCGTTAGTATTCTCGACTGCATTTACATTGTTATTTAGTGACTTTTCTAGGTAAGAATGTATCAAATATGTCCATGACACATTCTTTGCAGCCTCGAGATCCTCCACAAGACCAATGTACTTTTCAGTCAAGGCATGTGCATCTTTTGTTGTGAAAAACAAAGTGATACATGAACATGCATATAAGCCTTACAAGGTCTTCAGTATCTCTCACTTCTTCAGTTTTTTCATCACTCCATTCTTCAATATCTTCTTCATTTTCTTCATCACTCCCAATTTCTTCAGGTTCTTCATCACTTTGCTTTTCTTCAGATTCTTCAACTTTTTATTTGCTTTCTTCTTAGTTGCTGGTTTTTTTCTTAAAAGTTTCAAGACTTCTTCCTGTATCCTCACTCTATTTACCTTTTTATTCTTTTGTGCATCACCAAAGAACCTTTGGAAGAAAGCGTTGTTTCGATATCCACCCCTTGATGTCAGCATTGTATCTTCATGTTGTCTTTTTCCTTCTCTTGGCATTCCAAAGATAACATATACTTCTTCAGGAGTGGATGTTAGAATATGTGAAACTCCATGTCTTTTGAACTCAAATGTGAGCTCATCCGCAACTTTACTTCTCTTATAACACTTTATTAGATTGGTCACAACAGTTTCATTCTTCATCCAGTGATCTACACCAATATTTGTGTACCAGAACATCAAAAAAAGGTTCCCATATGATTGCTCACTAATTATCCACAACTGAGTTTCACTCAACTCAAGCTTTTCAGCCTTGATTTCTTTAACAAGTGAGAAAATCCCCATGAAACCACTTCTGTATATCTTCCTAGCAGATGCAGGTGCTTTTGTCTTCTTTGTGGTTTTCTTCACACCACATGTATAATGAACACACTGTCAATAACCCTACACTACATCAATATGTACTACAATATAGAACAAAGTATATATTTTGATATGTTGATATCTATCTGCTATATTATGAACAAAGTATACATTGATATGTACTGATCCAATTCAAGATTAGAACAAAGTACATATCAATATATACTTATCATGTATGCAAGATCTAGATGCTATAATATAGAACAATATACATCGATATATATATGTTTTATATCTATAGCATGAACAAAGTATATATTGATATGTACTGATCCAATTCAAAATCTAGATAAAGTACATATCAATATATACTTATCCTGCAATCAAGATCTAGATGATATAACATGAAAATAAGTATATACTGATATGTACTGATTAGTATATACTAAAAACCAAGTACATATCAATATATAACCTATGTTGCATGCTAGATCTATGTGCTATAACATGAAAAAAATAATATTGATATGTACCTATGTTGTATGCTAGATTTAACTCCTATAACATGAACACAGTATATTATATATTGATATGCACTGATGATTGGAATCAGTACCTTTTTTACCAGAAACAACAACACCCTTCTTCTTCTTCTGTACTGTTGATGGAGAACGAACAACAAGAACTTTCTTAAGAAGACCTTTTTTCTTCTTCTTTGTAGATGGAGAATCAACAACATGTGTTTCATTTTTTTCCCGATGTTGTTGGAGAATCAACAACTTCATTGTTCTTCTTCTTTTTTGATTTTGTTGGAGAATCAACAACAATTTGTTTCATTTTTTTTATGTTGTTTGAGAATCAATAACTTCTTTTTTCTTCTTCTTTTTTGATTTTGCTGGAGAATCAACAACAGTTTGTTTCGTTTTTTTTTGATATTGTTGGAGAATCAACAACTTCATTGTTCTTCTTCTTTTTTGATTTTGTTGGTATAAAATCTACTGTAGAAACTTTCTTGTTCTTCTTCGATGGTGGAGATTGAGGAGTATCGTGTTCTTCAATCACTGTTTCTTTTATTCTTCTGTTGATTTTTCTCTTGGTACCCATTTTTAGGTGGAAAATATGCAGTAGTTGATGACAGTAGCTTAGGTTTGAGTTGTATGTTGCTCAAAGAAATCAAAGTCTGCTATTACAGATTTTGATTTTTGTTTTTTGGTCTCTGTTTTTTGATTTGGTTTCAGGTGTTTTTTTATTTTTATTTTTCCCTAGATTTTCAGGGTTTTAGAGAAGTAATGAAGTGGTGGGTGTAGTAGCTGAAACTAAATTTCCGTTAAAGAAGTGAGTAGTATAGGAGGTGGAGGAGGTGGAGTTCATAGGATGATTACACGAGATGGGCATAACTGTAATTATTAGTTTCCAAAACGTTTTTGGAATTATGGATAAATAGGTTTTCCCGGGTGGACTTATGGTTAACTCGGTCCGGGTATTTTGAACTAACCAGCAAAGTTCTCATATATCATCTTTATGGTATTCCCATTGCTGAATTTGCTTATTGCTAAACAAAGTAACAAACCCGTAACTCTAGAGTACAATATATTGAAGTTTGTACCTCGAATACTAAATTATTGACATCTCTGGTTTTGCGCCTAATCAATTGCATATCTGCACATACAAGAAGGATGATTTCTATACACATAATAGATCAGTGAGTTCCAACTGCGCTTTATACAGCGCACATAGCCGCTCCAATTATCATCTGGTTTCATTCGGTTTCATACAAGAATTTTTCATGGAAAAGCAGGTTAGAATTTGGGAGAAGCTATGTGTAGAGTTATCGCATTCAAGGAGGAAAAGATCATCAATAATTGTTGCAGTTAGTTTCATCTTTGGAGCTTCGGCCTTCGTATTTATATCGACTATATTCATGTTCCCATTTCTTACCCCATCCATTATGAACCCCGTGCTTCAAATCAATCTTGACACATTTTACCTAAAAATTTATTTTTCTCACTTGGCAAACGATAGTTCGAGTAGTACTTTGTCTCCCTTCAACTCTTCTTAGGGCATCCACAGTCACGCGATGATAACCATCGATCAAAGATCAAAAAATTTGATCTTTGATCCGTCTTAAAAACAACGGGGTATGATCAAGCGAGGGCCTAGGACATCGCTTGAACGTAAGCGAAATAGCAAGATATCGCTTGAAAAGATGGACGACAGACTAATGGTTCGCCTGTACAAGCGAGATTCTGCTCTACCGCCTAAAAAAAAAACAGACAGACGACATCCCAACATTTCGCCCACTAACTAAGCGAAACATCAGTATTTCGCTAGAAGCGAGGGCAAGATGTCGTCTCGTGTGAAAATTGAAGCCAGGCGAGATGCAGGGGTATCGCCCAACGCCAAGCGGAAGCATAAAATCTCGCTGGGTCTGAGGGAAATGGACTGAGCGACGCCTTGGGGTATCGCCCAACTCCAAGTGATGCCTTAGCATCTCGCCCACCTCCAAGCGATGCCTTAGCAGCTCGCCCAACTCCAAGCGAGGCATTGGCATCTCGCCCGTGTTCAGAAGTTTTGAGCGAAATGTCAACTCTTCGCCCGTGTTTTTAAGCGAGATGCTGGTCCGTCGTCTGTTCACAAGCGAGGGAGTAGAGTTTCGCTCGACTATAACTTTTGATCGTCGATCAGCGACTTCTTTTAATCCTGAACAGTGATTTTCAACGATTATAACCTAAATCTAATCGCACCGCTGTGGTTGAATTTCACCGACCATCGATCAAATTTAATCTTTGATCGACGTTTTGATCGATGATTGGAGATGCTCTTATCGGCTGTTGTTGGAAAACTCTTTTGAGGCGTATCAGACAATAGTCTCTTCAGCGTTGCCAGAGTTGTCTAAAGACATCTCAAAGACGAATGGAACTGAAAGCAGCAGTAAATTAACAAGCTACTCGAGTGTTACTGTTTCCAGTGGTAATCCTCCTGAAGATAGTATTAGATTGTACAATGAGAAGAAAAAGGGAACTAGTACTGACAAAAATTCCGCATTTAGTGGCCATGATTGTAATATCTTTAAGGGTGAATGGGTTAGGCCGGTCAATGGGAGAAAACCATTTTACCCTCCTGGTTCTTGTCCTTATATCGAAAGAAACCCTTTCAGTTGTCAAAAGAATGGGAGACCTGATGATGCATATCTAAAATGGCAATGGCAATGGCAATAGCAATCTCACCCAGAAAATGCAGGGTGTAATAGTAATATTCCCAGGTATGTGTAATCTGTCACAGTGTTTAATCAGCACCAAATGAATCCAGGGTCCTCTAGGCAATGTCGGACTACTCTAACAGTAAAAAATGAGGGTTTCCGAATTCTGATTGTTTTCTTTTTTCTTTCTTCCAGCATTCTGAATGCAACCGATTTTCTAGAGAGATTAAGAGGAAAAAAGATTGCATTTGCAGGGGATTCTCTGAACAGAAACATGTTTCAATCTTTATTATGTATCCTTTGGAATGCTATCCCAGATAGGAGCAGAGTATTCTGGGTATCTAAAAGTGTGGAACGCAAAAATAGAGGAGACATGTCACTAAGATACGAGGCAAGTTTTACCTAATTAATCCTAAAGAAAATGAAGTTATAGTTGGACGATTTTCTAATTGTTTACCTTCTTATTATTAGGACTACAATTGTACTATAGGATTTGTTTGGTCTCCATTTTAGTCTATGAAACACAACCGGAAAACCGCATAACTCAGGAAAGTATACTGAAACAAGTGCCGGAGACAATGAAATTGGATTTGATTGACCCGCGAGCATCACCGTACTATCGTGACGCTGATATCGTGGTATTCGATTCATGGCATTGGTGGGTTAAAAACAAAGTTCAAAATGGGTGAGTCCTAATAAGAATAAAGTATAGTACTTTATTTGTGTATGTATGCGATTGTTGCTTATGATTTGCTGGTATTACTTAAATTGCAGGAAAAACTACTTTCAAGAAGGTGATTATTTGTACTCACAACTAGAGCTTAGTAAAGCATACAAAAAAGCTCTTACTACTTGGAGGAGATGGATTGACAATAACATTGATTCTAAAAAAACTCAAGTTGTTTTCAGAGGATATTCAGTTTCCCATTTCCAGTAAGTGAACGTGAATACGTTCTTCAGTTGGTGGTTTTGATTATATAAACCGAGTAACTATATTGGTGTATTTTATGCAGCGGAGGTAAATGGAACACTGGTGGAATATGCAACAGGGAAACGGAACCAATCGTGATAACGAAACATACAGGGCAAGGAATCCTTCACAGGTCAAAATACTAGAAGACACGTTACGACGAATGAAAACTCCTGTATTATATCTGAATATCAGCGAACTTTCTAACTATCGAACCGATGGACACCCTTCATTGTATTTAAAATACTCATCTGATCAAGAAAGGATTGCGTTCTAGAAACATCAAGATTGTGTCCATTGGTGTTTTCCCGGTGTACCCGATACATGGAATGAATTGTTGTATATCTCTCTCGTGAGGGCTGGTAAAGGATCTTTTGCCCAGTGAGACTCAAAATCTAGATTTTGTAGTGTAGAAAATTGCAGTCTGTGCAATATGTCAAATTTTGAAAACCAAACACGGAAAAAAGAAAGAAAAGACCAACTTATTACCTTGTTTGAACAGAAATAAACCATCGATGCAAATGCAAATTGTTTTGTAGTCCTTTCGCTTTCATTTGCTTTCTCTCTTTTTGTCTTTTGAGGTCTTTGTCCAGTCCCTTCCTGAGGTTTGTCTAAGAGAAAAAAAAAAGGAAAAAAAAATTCTCTCTTGTCGAAATAGTCTCGTATCATGCATATTTTTATACAACTAAAATCCCGTTTATATACAAGAAAAAGAAAAATGACTTTTCGCTATGAAGAAGGTGTTTTTGATCTAGGAAGCAAACGAATAATTCAGAAATAAATAAATTAGGTATAATATCAGTTAGTTCCACGATTTATAAAAGGAATACCAATTTTTGAGGATACCAATCTAGAGATGCATCGATCAATTTTATATGGATTAGTACCCTGAAGGTTTGGTTGGTATCGTGGTCTTTTTGCTTTTGTTTTTTTGTTTTTAATCGTTTTCCACTAGTTTTTTTTAAGATTTAATTTGGATTCGAGCCATGAAAATCTTATTTCACTTGAATTGAGATAAATAATTTTTTTTTATTATTATTTTGTTGATATGGTTCTAGTATCGTATAACTAGTTATTTTTTTATTACTTAACCATAAAATTACCTGAACTTTTGTTTGTTTTTTTACATATATTAGGAACCGACTGTAAAATTGTATATGTTAGATACACTAGAAGTTGTTAACATTAATAACCTTATATACAAATAAGTAAATTTATTTCCAAAGCAGTTTTAGAAAACATTGTGAAAAATCTATATTTTCTAAATTACTCTTTACTATTTTTGTTTATCATGAGCCTTAAAAAAACTCTTTTTCCCTCTCATCAAACTAGGGATAGCTGAAAAGTCAAGCATTTCACATGTAATAAGCTTCCTTTAACAAATACAAATATTGGTGGAATTTTTAGTTTTCCTTAATAATGCTAGGTGAAATTGTCATTGCGTGTTAGCACGCACATTCATTTTCTTGATGCCTTTTGAGTGCATTTGTCTTCGTTTCCAAGTACAATAGCTTCATGGAACTCTAGTGATTGAAGTTTTTCTTCTCTTACGATGAAAGTGGTTCTTTCTGTGCTTTCGCCAAGTTTCCAAAAATACCTTTTTGGATTCCTGAAGAGGAATACTATCGGTTTGGATTGACGTATAGAGCGACTTGTCAGTCATATTTGGTCATATGGGATTTTCATGTTTTTTCCTCCGATTGAGATGTCCTTTGTTTCACCAATAATTTGAAGTGGTAAGTGTAATTAGAGCAATTTATTTGGGGGATCAATATAAATTTTTCAATTAGAAGAATTCATGTCTTCCTTAATAAGTCCTCTATCTTCCTTATAAGACAAGAAAGTAAGAAAACTCCCTCTGGTCGAGTACCTTACCGGGCCCTCTCTCAATGGTCGTGTGGATCAATTCCCTTTCTCTTCCTTCGCATCGCCATTCCGAAGGATGAATTTTATGGTAGAAAACGCAATAATTGAGCCATGAGAGACCACAAGATCAGCAGAAAGGGCATGATGATAGAGCTAGGTGGAGAGGCGAGACTAGTTATCAGGAAAAGCATCCAAAGCCTAGATGAAGTGTCGGTATTCTCTTTTTCCTGAAACGCTTCTTTACCACTTACATAAATCCGATCTTTGATAAGAAGACTGGCTTCCCTCAACTGCTGTGACTAGACACTATATGTATATTTCTTGGTATCTATTTAGAAATCACTTCGAGTCCTGTTTTAGGTTAAGCCGCGGACGAGTTACATAAAGAAATGTATGAATACATTCTTTTCGGGGTAAACAGGTCTTTATTCCCATAACTGGACTGCCCCTCCCTTTTAAAGTTTTGAACTGTTCCTCTTTTATGACCATGACGTTAGCTTCAACAAGTAATAAGGATAGCTAAAGGAAGTGCCTGCTTGATGACTCTCCTAGTGACGAAGTCAAGAAACCGAACTTTTGACTAACGCCTGTGAGTATAGGGATTATTCCATTCATAGGTCCGAGATCCACATCTATGAATTGAAAGGGATGAATGATCAACTCTTCTATCAGTTGTTAGAATCAATAGTTATTCAAATCGTTCACTTGAATAAATTAAAATTCTTCTTATTGGATAAGTGATACTTCCCAACACTAATTTAGGAGCCGCCCCTACCAATTCTAATGGCATGTCGTCATTATTCCGAGGTTCTTGAGCCTCACTATTTCGAAAAACCTCGTTCAAAAACTGTTTCATCCAATTCTTCTATCAAATTGATATAGATAGACAATTTCTTGAATTGACATAAAACGTTCATGTTCGGTCGAGTCACTAGTCACTTCCTCTCCCGGTAATGATGAGTCGAAGAATGCCATGCATCGACAGGAGGTGAGGACCATATTGACTATCATGAGATCTTTTCATATAGATGATACAATCATGTTTTTTCCACGATTCATTATTCCATGAATTGCTGAAAACGAAACAAAGTTCATAAAAATTCAAGATCTAATAAATTAAATAATCCAAACGAAGTCTTAAAATTAACTTAACTAGTCTTTGGATCCAAAATATACAACCGAAAAATTAATTCTTTATAACGTATTCTATATTTTTTCTTTACAAATAAGCTAGCAATCGTCGTTGTTTTCCCAAAGTTTTCCTTGTAATAAGATGTCTCCCTAGTGTGAAAGCTTTCTATAGGAGTCACTTCTATATGATGATTAGACTTGAACCTTTTTTAAGACAACAAGCCCTCTCGGACCACCAAGCCCTATAAAAGATGAGAAGAAGTACTGGGGAAAGGTCTATGTTGTCACACTCCCTGCCTTCTAAAGGTTCCTAGAAGACGGGTCAAACGCAGCAGAGCAACGACCCATGAGTGAATTCCCCACTGGCAGGGGGACAAAAGACGTCTATCTCGAGGCGTATCACGACCTACAGGAAAAACCGGCAAGACCCGTGAAGGCAATCCGATTAGGAATCAGAGGATCCCATCGTACCTGCAGCCTCCCGGACTTGATATATATTCATCATTTTAGAAAGTGGGTGAGGATAAGGGATCCCTTTTCTGCAATGTAAAAAAAGGCGGAACAGATTTAACTTGACAGAAAAAACCTGTTAGCGGAGGAATAACTCCTAGGGATAAGAGACATCGGGCTAAAAAGAGGGATAAAAATGGATCTTTTATGGGTGTGTGTAATGTAATGTAATATAATAGTACTCTTTTTAAGCAATAATCACTTGAAACTCGTTTTCTGTTTCCATTTCCTTAAGAAGAAAATGATGAACTAATGATGTAGCAGGCAAAAAAGAGTTAAGATTTAAGAGTAAGTTATTCCTTTAACAATATATATATATATAATTGAAAAGTGAATTTTTTACGGGAACACTTTAATAATATACCTAGAATAAAATTGGGAAATATGTGAAAATTCCATCTATCAAATCCACTGCCTGTAAGAAAAAACAGGAGAGACATGTGAAAGTTCCAGGTTTCGCCAATAATGGTGTGTTAGGCGAGATTGGTGAAAAACCAAGTTTTCACCCGTGGTAAGTTTTCTATAACAAAGCATAAATATTTGTGAAAATTCAGTTCTTACCAATTATATCAGTAGTTACAAAAAAAAAGTGAGATCGGTGAAAAATCAATATTTCATCGATAACAAAATTAAAGGAGGAAAAATTTTCTAGCTCATTTTTTTTAATTATTATTATTCTATATTAGAAACCCGCCAATAAAATCACAGATACTCCCTCCGTCCCCTATATAAAGGCGGAGAAGTAAAAAAATTTAGTCACAGTGGATAGGCGGAAAACCAATTTTAATGTGGTTTCTTCCATTATACCCTTATTAAAGCACATGGGTTTAATTAATGCTTATAGCAATTCCCAAGAAAAATTACACTAATTTAGTATTTTAGTGGGATAAAAGCTCTTAATATATCGATATTTTCTATATTTACAAGATAAATGAAATTGGTAATATTTGGAATTGATAAGGGTAAATCCGGAAAAAAAATCTTATCTAAAAGAATCTCATTTTTTCACCATTATATTAGGAACTGAGCGAGTATAAAAAGTCCATATTTATTTTTACTGTAAGCAGCAGATAATGAGAAAAAAAAAATTAAAGTTAGATGATCGCGCACGATGTTTGGGGGGCGCCGAAGATTCTATCAAATTCGATCTGATTTAGTTTTCACTAAAATCTTCTATTTTGCTATGGAAAATAAATTAGGAATGTATATTTTCGTTACTAATTGTTTTTGTTTTACATCACAATTTTTATATGCCACATTTTTCGAATTTTTTTGTTTCAATTTGAAGCAATTGAAGGTGAAATTGATGGAATTCAATCTATTTTATGTAGTTAAAGTTTAATTGGAGACCCCAATTCTCTTATTGTCAAATCAATTTTATGAAAAGATGATCAATTTCGATCCAATTTGATCGAATTAAATAAAATTGAATAAAACCGATGCAAAATAGATTAGACCACGGTTTTTTCAAGGTTTTTAGGTAGAAATAATTGACGACCAATTCGAGTCTTGATCGATTTGATGGTGCTTAATAATAGTGGGGGATTATAACTCTTTGATTATCAAATAATTTTTGGGAAAAAGTGATCAAATTATATTCAATTGAATCAATCAAAAATAATAATTAAAAAAATACGTTGCGACACATTGTATTTTTAGCCCCTATTGTGATCACATAGTAGGACTCCCTTCGACCGTCCGAAAAAGGAAGAAAGGTGAGAAGAAGAGTTTGTTCAGATTGGATTTTGTATGAAAAGTGTGAATGATATAAAGAAAATTTTATCGGATTCAAATTAAAATTATGAATCATGTCTCAAGTCTCAACTCTATATTGCCTGCTACATCATTAACTCATCATCTTCTTTTTAAGGAAATGGAAACAGAAAACGAATTTCAAGTGATTATAGCAGATATATAAGAGCCAGAACTGCTAATGGCATTTCATCCAGCATAAGCATCTGGATAATCTGGAATACGACATGGTATACCTGAAAGACCTAAGAAATGCATTGGAAAGAAGGTCGAATCAACCCCGAAAGAAGTGATCCAAAAATGGATTTAGCCAAAAGTTTCAGGATATGTCCGCCCAGATATTTTTCCAACCCAATAGTAGAATCCAGCAAATAAAGCAAAAACGGCTCCCATAGACAGTACATAATGGAAATATGCAACGGTCCGTTAGGGAACTGAATACAAATTTTCCACTCCCTAAATCACAAGTTCCCTTTCCTACTCCTTCCATCCCTATTTAGATGAAGGTTTATGACATTTTATAAATCCCATATTAAATGAAGGTTTTTATGTTTTCCTCTAAATTTTCCTGATTTATCCCTATCTCAATATCATACACTAACTTAGGAAATAGTGTAATCTCAAAATTGGAATTGGTATTTAGAAAATCTCTATTTTAAAAATAAATTTTCTTCACAACTAAAATAATTTTGCAACTTTACATTAAAGACTGAAACTAAAAACTATGAACAATAAAAAATATAATTAAGGGTATTTTTGGAAAAATATTAATATTTCATATTTCTTTTTCTTTTAATTTATGTGAAAACACCTATTGTCTCATCTAAATAAGGCCGGAAGAAGTGTAATAAATAAAGTAATTTTTTTTTATCTAAATAGAACACACTCCTAGCAAACACATTGGGAATGGCTTAAGGTTGATTAAACATCACAAAACCAATTAATGCTTACCTTATTCTGTTGTTTAACCGGATGGACTACTGTATAAAAATCGATGGTAGAAAATTAAAAGAGGTTTATGGGAATAACATTACACGTTTTACGTTAAGTGATCGAGAGTCGATACCATTTCGAAACACTACATTAGATTTTCAACGTTGCTCAAAGTTCAAAACACTCGATGTAAATTATGTGCAAGTGCAGACCACCTCTTCTTTCATTGTCCGTTTGCAATTCAAGCGTGGTTTGATTTTGTAATATCATTTAAGATTTTTCTGGTGTATGAACGCCTATCTACTGCAAAATCTAAATGCTAGGAAAATTGGAGATCTCAATAACAGAAATGGATATCAAATATGTAATATAGAAATAGTTAACCTGATCGTCAGTAAGACATATCGCATCCATTAGATTTCCTTTAAACCTTCCAGTAAAAAATATTACATCGCAAAAGATCATCGGAGGATAAAGTTTATAACCCTTTTTACAAGCTCCAAAGTAAATAAAAAGTCTCTTGAGTCTTTTTGTTACGTCGTTGTAGTCAAAATCAATATAAGACCCAGGATTGGTTTCCCTAACAATATTCATCCACCACGCAAGATCAGTGTACGACTTTACATCCCCACCCCACCCCCACCCCCCCCCCGCACCACCCCACCCCACCCCCCAACAATATAGTCCATTATCTTTTGTGGCTTTATTCGAGGGTTATGCTCGACACGCTCATGAACTAAATGATTTACAAGCTTTCTCGAAACAGTGGGACTCCTTAACCTGTAACATCACCACAAGTTTGCCTCCCCACATATTTATTTATTTATTTTAAATTTTTTTTATTGAGTTCGGTTCGGCTAAGTTTTTTATTTTTATACCGGAACCTCAATCTGTTCTACATATACGACGAACAGACTAAAGTGCGGCTAGGAAAAAAAACTCATCCTAGCCTCAATATATTGTTCACATGTCAGCCGAACAGATAGAGTTTCGGTTAGGAAAAAAACTCAGTCGAACCTTGAAATGATCTTCATATTGAGGTTGAACTAGAAAAAAAATCGACTTAGCCGAACAGATTGAAGTTCGATTAGGAAATATTAAATTGAAAACTAGCCGAACTTAAAATAATAATAATAACAGTGGGTAGCTAGTTCAGCTGGTCATCCCCGTTCCGCACAAGTTTAATGCGCTCCAGGAGGTCCCAGGTTCGAATCACCGATAACGTAATACTGCAAAAAAAACAATTAAGAATTCCACCTTCCTTTAATTACACTTGACCACATCCTCCCAATTGAGCACTAAGTCTCTAAATGAAACAAAATGTAACTAATTTTTCAGGTTACCCCATTTGAAGATTAGATGTTTTACTTCATTAATGATATTACGCTCTTGTTTGTGTCTTAGTTTAGTCATGACTCTTCTGTTCCTTTCTTGCCATACTACACTTATTATTACAAAGGGAAGCATTGACCATGCCCTTTTAGCTAGTTGATTACCTTGTATGATTGACCATTCCCGAAGCTATTGAACCACTAAAGTCTTGTGAATCCACACCGAGTTCATTCTAGATACAAAATAGTCCCATATTGTCTTAGAGAAAGCAAAACTGAGTAATATGTGATCTACACTCTCCTCCTCAGTGGAACATAGGCAACAACGAGTTGTTGTTATATTACAGCCTCTCTTGAGTAGATTATCAGTGGTAGGGATTACGTTGTGGACTACCATCCATGCAAACAGTTGAGCCTTCTTTGGAACAAATTTCATCCATATATATTTGTAGTCCTCTATATTGGCCACTTCTTGTTGTTTCATCCACCAATCATATCCATCTTTTGTTGTATATCTTGAGCTATTATTGCATATCATTTCATCTCATCATTTCTCAAATTCGGTGGATCTCCTAGTGGGGTGAGTAAACTATTAAGCTCCTCCACTTCATTATTGTTGGGAAGTTTTTTCAAATATTGTAGAATTTAACATGGAAGGTAGTATTAACTTGGCCTCTTTGCGACATAATCAATCCCTCTATCCGCTTCGGCTTCCTTGGCTGGTTTCTCATAAGGCTTGTTGGTAGGCTAGCACGACAACCTGTTCAACCACTATGGTAAGGTCCACAATCCGTGTGATAAATTCATAATTCATGTAACCAAATAATAATAAGTAAAGGGTAATTTATCATTTATGAATATTAGGACATCCCTTATCAACGTATAATGGATGGACTAATGACTTAATGGTTCCTTCAAATTCTGAATAGTCCATAGAATATTGTTTTAAAACAAATTGGATGGATGGATTACTCATTAAACGTGTCCTCTAGATAAGATTAACTGGTACTTCCTAATTTTGAATGTATACAAATCACAGTTGGTGAGCAACTTGATATATGGTGTATGGCATAGCGGAGCCAGTTTGTGGTATGGATAGACAGTAGCCCAGTCCCGCTAGCTACCAGGCCCGTGTTTTTGATAAAGTGGGCTCCCAAACCCATCACATCCTTCGTTTGTGTCCGTACAAGTGATGTAATTTTAGAAAGTGGTAAATAAAGATTCGATTCTCGAACTTGTGAAGGTGATGATTTTAGAAAATAATGATTTAAACTAACTCTAGAAAATTCCAGGAGTAAGAAAAAGACTAAATAACCTAACTATGATTTTTAAATAATTTTAAACGTACCAGGAATCAGGAATCAGGTAATACTAACAACCTATGTGATTAATCAGATAATTCT
Organism: Papaver californicum; assembly: GCA_023531435.1. Lineage (NCBI taxonomy): Eukaryota > Viridiplantae > Streptophyta > Magnoliopsida > Ranunculales > Papaveraceae > Papaver > Papaver californicum. The sequence goes on from JAJJMC010029784.1 coordinate 12,928,537, forward strand.
TTTTAATTTAATTGAAGCCCAAATAATTGCCAAAATTGGTTTTGTTATGCTAACAAACAGAGGTAAATCACAAGCATGGATTATCAAAATTAATTAACTAAGCATAATCCATCAAGCAAAAGCACAACTGTTGAAAGAAAACCGTTTTTACTATTCGAAACTATGCAATTTTAATGATAAAAGAATTATAAATAATTATTAGAAAATAATTAAATCACATAAAATTGAGAAAATTACCTTATCCATCATCCCAGTAAATAGACTTAGCTCATGGTGAAGAAAACTTGCTCAAAAGTTGATTTCATTGCTCAAAATATTGATTACAAGGTTGAATAACGCTGTAACAGCTGATTTGATACGCTTATAAGCGTTACAGAAAAGTTTAAGCAACAAATGGTTTGAAGCAATAGACGACAGGAAAATTCAAATCAGCAACACATATAAATGTTACTGAGTCTTCTTCTCCGGCAGTGATGGATGAAGAACACGCCGGCCGGTGCAGCAGCAGCTCGTCGGCGGTGACGGAATATTGACCGGAAATCTCTAAACTCTTCTCTAAGCTTTTGTGTTCGATTCTCTTGGCTTCTCTTGGTATTTATAGATAGTAGAAACCCTAGAGAGAGTTCTAAACCTAATAGAACTCTCTAGAACAGCCCACAAATCCCATTCCTAATCGAAATCAAATTCCGGCAATGTTCATGATTTTTCAACTGATTTCACGGGATCTTTTTGCTGTTTC